>NMRB01001427.1:58895-102693 GCA_002633025.1 Notospermus geniculatus
TGGGCCTGGGGGTTTCCCCCAGAAAGGGGGGGTTCGGGGGGTCTCCCCCCGACCATGCGCTGCTGCGCGCTCACATGTCGTTGGACATTTTCATATTACTCCATAATATATTTCTGACAATATTCATGTCAGATCTAGGTATCATGGAACTCTAAAATATGACACTGCAAACTAATTGATCTATTAACCCTTTAAAGTCTGACAGCAGAAAGTAGTTTTGGTGTCGGACAGAATGATAGGTTTTGCTGGTAAGCTCAATATTTTTTGATACCCTCCTTCAAATGAGTGCACACTGTACATCCCAGATGGAAAAACTAATACATGTAGTTACTTAAATGTCTATACAGTAAACTCGAGTTTAAACCACCGGTTCAGTATGTTCATAAGCACACCCAAATAGGGTCAGTTTCACCCTAGGCCTTAAGCAACTATTCATTCCATCACGGGGTTCTGATCGTACAAGCAATTCCAGCCATTCAGCGTAATAGTTATTATGTTTTATTCACTCCCATTTCGACTGTGGGTGTGCTTATGAACCGGTGGTTTAAACTCGAGTTTACTGTATTATCAAATACTACATTTGATTTTTGGAAAATCAATGGCACAAATCTTTGTGACCATTTCAAAGTTAAATTTGGCCCCATTTTCTTGGGTGACCAATTTTGAAACACACCCTCCGTAACAAAAGGTCCAACACCAATAGAAAGTGCAATACTGTCATCGCCACCTTCTCTCTTTGCTATCGGAGATAACGTCAGGAGTGGAACAAAAAGCCAAGGGGATTGACTTGCTTCTAGATGCCAATAATCGTTTCATACATGTAGCTCCGTATTGTGGTTTCATATTCTAGTACCTTCCGGTAATCTACATCAAAGTTATGGGTGATGTAAGGAAAAGTGGCCCCATCGAGATTCCATATTCAGTTATTACAGAAGGTTTTTAGAAGACACGCCAATTGATACTACAAAACATACGTTACCTGGGAGACAAGCCAATGATACTACAAAACATACATTCCCTAGGAATAAACCTTGTTCAAACAGATCAAATCTACTTTAGACCCTTACCGCTCAGGAACGGAGGATATGGATGATGCCAATCTCTGGAAAACGTAAACCCTTTTAACAAACGTCAGAAGCAGACGCCTTTGGATACGGAAGTCAGTGAGTGCCAGCATCTAAAGAAATCAAAACACGTCGATGAGCCGAGCGGCACAATATTCTGTACCTTTTCTACGGAGCTACCATAGTCTAAGATGGCACGCAAATGAGGAGTGAGTTCAAATAATATCAAAATGCGGCGACAAGAGAAAAAACTGCCTAATATCTCCTGTCTTCTTCTGTGTTTTACTCTTTTATTGTTTTTAAACGGCTCAGACAAAGAGAAAATTAAATTGTTTTGTCTGAGCCGTTGATGCTATGGCCCAGATCAGATTATTGTAGGGAGTAAGAAATAAAAGTGCACTTTTGCGTGACTTTTTCGATTCCTCAAATTGGAATGAACTTTTTTCCCATTTTGAGAAATATCATCGGAAAAATCAGAAAAAATGTCATGTCGTTTGAAGAAAATTTTTCAAAATGGGAAAACTACGATCCCAATTTGAGAAACTGAAAAATTGGTGCAAAAGTGCCAACATTCCCACTTCTTGCATAAATTTTCCGCTTCTTACTCCCTTAATTCCTGTTGTTCGATAATAAAAACTCAAACCGCCTTATATTTAGGAGTGAAAAACATTCTGATGATACCTATCCAGTACACTCGTCCCCAGTGTTTAGTTGGCCACAGGTACATGTGTATAGGCCCACTAAACACTGGCATCATTGGCGCCAAAACTGAAGGATAGTCAATAGACGGCGCTGTTTGACGAGGGATCCAATCACAAGCCATCATAGGTTTAACCGACGCCGCCGTAACACACTTTCTGATTGGCTATTATGATACGTGTACAAAATGTACACCGTATATTCATACTTTTTCCGATTGGAAAGTCAACAAGATTTACGCCGTTTGCAAATTTGATCGATGTTATCACGCACCTGTAGTTAGTGTGCATTCAAGTTTCGGACATTTTGGAGGTTAATCCAGTTGCTTCTGAATCATTTAAAGCAAATGGCTCGCGGGGTTTGTTTACATTTTTGGTGGTACCTCCCATAGAGTGTGAATCTCGCCTCCAGGCAAAGCCGTGCTCCAGCCGTGTGCGAAACCTGTGCACATATGCGAACGTAAACACTGGGGACGAGGTTCCATTAAAAATTTGTTAAAATGGGTTAATGACGTTTTCAAATTCAGTCGGTCAAAATGTACATTTTGTGCTATTCACATTGATTTCGAAGCGGTAGATTTTGCAGAATAGGCCGCCGAAGTTTGGCTGTCTAATGCATTTCCCATTAAACTAAAATCCTTCTTTCGCCTTTTTCTCAAAACGGCGCTTGATTTGAGGACATGTCAACAAATAACTGTCAACAAACCCCGCGAGCCATTTGCTTTAAAATCACAAATTGGTCCGTTTATCCAGCAAGTCGCACGGCGGATTCCCAGCCAATAGGGAGTTTTCGCAAAGCCCCCGAAACGCGTACTCGAACGCCAAACCCATTGTTAAATGCCACGAAGAGAGCACCGGACAAAAGGATAGACGTTCGCGTTGGCGTTTCGGGGGCTTTGCGAAAACTCCCTATTATCAGCGGGGATTCCCCCGAGTCGGACAGCTAACGCCGTCTATTGGTCATTCGTTGGGACTGGCATCAACTGTAGCAATAGAACCGACACTTTTGCAGGGGGACATTCTTTACTCTAATACAACTGTGGTGTAGGTGCAAAAAACAACAGGGTTCATTACACCCGTGGAATAGAAACCCAGCTAGTTCAGACCTCTGAACTCATGCCAACCAGAGGTTAACTGGTGGACAGGTGAATTCCAGAGAGTGTTTCCTTATCCTTTCCAATTGGAAATATGAACTGTATGGTAGATTTCCTTCACCTTCCAAATTGCTTTGATCTTCGAGAAATAGACGTATCGTGCAAATCCACGGGGAGCGGTTTTCGACGAACAACCCAGACATGGATGTCAGTAATCAAGACGTGCGGGCTTCATGTGATGAAAACAGCTAATAGAATGGTGTTTGACCATTACTTCGTCAGAAACTCGAGACACTTAGCAATACAGCGAAGAAAGTTATCTTCATGTATGGCGAGATATGTCTAATTTTTAGCGGCCCTCTAAAAACCATGTTGTTATAAAGAAAGTGTTTGATAAACAACGTCCCATAAAGTAGGGCCCATTCCTACGGTGGCTGGGAAAGGACATCACATGATTTTATTTTTCTCCAGTTATCTCGATCGATCGACTTTTTATCTCGATCGATCGACTTATTATCTCCATCGATCGACTTTTTATCTCCATCGATCGAGATAAAAAGTCGAACAATCGAGATAACCATCGAAAAAACATATGCACTGTGAAAAAAGTCATGTATCCTTTCCCAGCCACCGTACATTCCTGTACATATACATTGTGCAACTTTTAATTGCTTGATGAAGGAGTATGCAAAAAGTAAACAAAAATTATTTATGCGTTTGGGAACTCCTAACAGCCCATGCCATGAATAAAAAGTGTTACATCCTTAATGGACTCGAGAGACAGCCACTTTAAAGTCAGCGAAAGGCCGCCGTACACGATACATGTTTTTCCTGCGAAATATTTTGTAGGAATTTACATGCATTTTACCGTGTATGACGGGAAACATCGTTCCATTTTGTCGTACATAGGAATGAAATGGTCCATAGACCATGTGCTCACCCGTTTGGACATAACTGTGTAATAGTGACAGAGAGAGGTACATATCAGTTATGAGCAATCTGAGTCAAGTCATTCCAAAGTTGCAGAACTTCAATGATTTTTGGGTTATGCCACCTGGCGGGCCATATTGGATGGCCGATCAGGCCAAAACTTCACCTGCACATAAACGTCACCTAGAGGGAGCCACATAGCACATTTGAGCGCTCTGGGTCAAGTCGTTCTTGAGTTACAGCAGATTTGATGATTTTCGGGTTACGCCACCTGGCGGCCATATTGGAAGTTTAATCAGGCCGAAATTTGACGTGCTTGTGAAGATCATCTAGAGGGAGATAAATATCAAGTTTGAGCACTCTGGGTTAAGCCGTTTATGCAAGATATGGAGTCGCTCGGTAAAATAATGGCGAACTGTGACAGGTTCGTTACTTTTATTTTATACAACTTTGACCTCTGTGACCTTTAAAAGTAGGTCAAATCAAAAACCCGTTATATATGTTATGTATCCTAATTAGGTAGGCCTACACCTATGATAAAAATTTGGAGATGATCCAGTTATTAGTTCAGGAGTTATTGCACTTTTTGTGTTGGTTTTGGCCACCTGGAGGCCAAGCCAAGAATCGAATCGGGCCGAAACTTGGTGTCATACATGTAGGTCATCTGACCTAGGGGTCCTCCAGCGGTTACAAAACGTGCCCTGTAACGGACTACAGACGACGGACGCTGCACCACGACAAAAGCTCACGGGTGAGCTAAAAATCCACAAATAGGTTCTGTCCTATTTTTCTTGCACAATAAAAATGCTATAGGAAATTATTCCTATCGTGTACGCCATCGTAGCAGATTATTGTACAACTGGCGCTTTGTGCCCCTTTGTCCACATGTAATAGGTCAATCCTACAGAAAATAATGACTCCGTGACGGCGTCATATTTTTCGTCACAGGCAATAACATTTAGGCTGCAACGTAATATTTCCTAGGAAATGAATGGGATCATNACATTATTATTTGTGATCATGCCATTACAGTTTAGTGACAAGAGGTCAGCCAAGTACCTTTGGCCAGTTCAATGTGAAAAACACTTTAGTAAGAAAACAAACAGAATATTCTACAGTATTTTCTGCAAATTTACAGAAAGGATTCAGGGTCAAAGGAATATTATGTCATTGCCCATGACCCTTTGTTTGGAATGTCCCTCCTTAGGTGTAACATAAAACGCAGGTCATTGGTTCAGATGCAATGCCTTTAACTTAAACAAAATGGCTCCTGTAATTGCACAGAAAGTGCTTGAAACTCTGCTGCCAGTAAATTCTGTTAAATTCTTCTGTTTTTTCTAACAGTGTGGCGAAATGACAAACTGAAAAAACCCCAGAGAGAATTACATTTTCTGCATCTTTCCGTGTCCGCCGACGTCAAATTTCCTGAAGTACATTCTTCAGTTTTTCTCCGTCTCCGACATGAACAAGAAAATAGCTTGGTCATTTTTTATATGGTGGAACTGTTCTTATCGAGTAAATATTAGCCTAACTACCCACGTTTATCCAGTGTACATGTACCTCTGTCTGAACAGATGACAGAAGATGTTACCATTTCTTTCGCTGGTACATGTATCATTTGAGTGAGAATTACGATACAGACTTTACTTTTTTTAAAACATTTACTCTTCCCTCCCACCTCAAACAATCCACTGTTTGGGATTGAGGGGAAAATTAATTTTTTATGTTATTTCGACCTTCTCGCCAAAATAACCTGGACAAATCTGGTAACCGTAAAATACATTGAACTCTTGCCTAACAGTCGACTCGTATCGCCAAGAAGGTTTCCTGAAAAACGTTTGAAGCTGCTTTAATAACAAGGAAGTGAAATGTCAAACTTGGTTCATTAGCAAGTTGGAAGCACCAATAAGCGTTTAACTACAGAATCTTCGCCTGTTGGTGCTAAGCCTCATCCAGATACGAAAAATAGTGAAGACGGTACAGGATTAAATTAACTACCTCTGACATCTCATGAAAATCTTGCTTGAACGTTCATTTTTCTGTTATCAGTTCGGATGACGCAGTTAAAATACACCAAGAAGTGAATACGCGATTGCAGCGATCATCATGTGTTCCTCGCCAGCAAACGACGTGTATTGGATTATCATTGACTCCTGCACATGTTGTCACAACTAATCTACCAAGGAACGGGGGGAAGTAGAGGTCTACAAAGATCCGTTCCGTGTAGAAATCCTCATTTTTTGTTTGCAATTCGACTTCATCAAAAGAGGCAACAAAGCCTCGATATTGTTGTGTATGTGGTGTTGCTTTCAACCTCATTACCTCTGACTTATTGGCTGGTAATGGAGGGGAAGAAGAGATAAAGGATTATTTGATACTTCTGTTAACGCCCCTTTCTGTGTGTTTGGTAACTGAGTTATTGTGTTTTTAAATTTGGAGCCTAAGGTTTCTTTGGTCATGTGATCAAGTTGATCTGGTGATCTTGGGTGTGCCTCATGGTCACATGCTGCTTTTTATGAATGTTTTAGGCCCTATGGTTTATGGGCCTGTTTTGTGTTCTGTTCTTGTTTACAACTTTGCTGATCTTGTGCCATCATGAAAATGTGTTGTATGCTTGGATTGACTGCTGTGGAGCCTTCTTGGAATTATGGGGAGCAATTTTTGCTGTAAGTGTTTGTTTTGAGTTGTAATTTTGTTACCCTCATTTTTCCACTTAGGCTTAAATTTGCCTTCACATACATGTACATGTACACTGCATACATGTAGCCTTGTGCTATCTATGCCTTGGCTTGCATGTCCTTAGTTCACCATAGGGGCCTATTCTGTCTTTTGTGTTGCCTTGGGACTTGCTTGGTGTCTAAATGTATTTATCATTTTCCTTACGTACATTTGTTTGCGTTTACCTTTTTGTATCCTTTGAATTTATACTGTTTTATTTTTTTTGTTTTCAGTAAACTGTTATTCCAGTAACTACGTGTCGTTGCTTTATACTGGTAGTTTGGCACCTCCCCCCGGCTCCCACAACTTCTCATCGGTAGACGTTTCTCCGGATGTACGTACGTTACCAGACCCAGCCTACACCCACATTCCCATTAATTCCCGAAAAATCTCCCCTTTGTGGCACTTATCCTTCCATTTAGTAGCCTAGTCAACGGTTAAATGCCCTACCCACCTAACAATGGAACAAAGACCTCTTTTTTATACACGACTTGGAAAAGATACGGCTCAGAAAATCAATGCTGGAGGACTGAAATGTAAACTCGACGCCAATACATGTTCACTTGAAGAGATTTTTTCTCGAATTTGGTGCACTGTGTCGATAAATCAAAACCTTTTTGAACCTGATATCCTGAAAAAAGGACCTTTTGGCCAACTTTCCATTGTTAACGTTAGCTCATATTCACATGACATATAATACCGCCCAGCATAACTCCATGTGATTTGCTGCATAGTTACTCAGTATTATGTTCATATTTATGGTGTTCAATGCTATCAGGTGGCAATATGGATACCTACATGTAAAACAAAGGAATACATGTACGTTTTAAACAGTGTTGGAGTTTACTGCCTGTTCATTTTATAAGCCTGTCCAGTATCAACGAGGCAGAATCACTTGTGGCATTCAGGCAGGCTGCTTACACTTGTCGCAGTGTACACGCCACCCCACCCCCATTCGGTGTAATAGGCTATACATTACGTGGCCTCTGGAGGATTGGAAGATTCGGTAAGAAGAAAACATCAAGCAGTACTCAACTAAAGACGGTTCACACTCCACGCTTCTCCGTCAGATATGTTCTGACTCTACCAAGAGCGCCACCTCCCAGTCAAAGGCTAATATATGTATTCATCATGCGGATGTCAGGTCACACTGCGATTGCCTGCGCTACGACGGAACAGTCGGCATCAAGTGTCGCAATCATGGTCAGGTCACAAAAACGAAAATGTGTACGATCATCGTGGAGCAAGCAGCATCAGCGCGCAGAGAATCTTAACCGTGTTCAGGTCACCTGCGAATGGATTACGGGATTACGCCCTTCGGGATGACACAGAAGTTGAATAGGTTCAACTGCGATTCATGATCTTTTTAATCGGCGACTGATCCCGATCGTCGCAAGTGAGACGAAACTGCAGTCATGTCACACCAGATCGGCGACTGATTTGTTCCACGCTGTCGTGCCTCAGACACAAAGTGATCCGGAAAAGTCAGTCTGCGCCTGTTCTGTGCCATCGCAAGGTCGACCTGACATCGCCATAAAAGGTAACAAATGCTTTTGCCTCAAGATTTGCAGTACATTTACGTTGAACCTCGCTGTGCAAAGCTTAAGTAAAAGCATTTGCTAACTTCTATGAATACCAGCCAATGTTCTACAGTTCATGCCACATCCGATTGGCGTGAGGTCTTCAGCCGATATCTCCGCATCGGCTGGGTCAAAATTGACATACCATACATCAATCGATTTGTCTTTTTTGTCGCTACAGGCATCGTCGCTGTCATTTTCCCTAAAAACCTGACATAAAGAACATCTTTCATCAATCATAGTTCGTGTTTTCACCAGAAGTGGCGACCATTTTGAAATGACGGAATGCATCGCGCACGTGTTAACTGCACTGAACGTCGCGTCAAACGAAGTGAGTTTTGAGAAAGGGATCCGTTGTGTCAGACATACGCGAAAAAATAGAAAGATACTGACAAAAAGATAAGATGATTGATGTATTTTTTGTCGAATTTGACCCAGCTGTTGCGGAGATATCGTTCATAAACCTCGCGCCATTCGGATGTGGAATGAAGTGTAGTTTCATTTTACAAAGTGATTATTTACAACGCAGTCTGTGACGCATGGTTTGTGTTGCTTCCACTGCTCCGTCCTCAACGCTGACATAAGAGGCTTAAACGAAGAATGGAGGATTTTAAGCTCAGGTGATCGCCACAAAGGAAAAAATCCTATACAAGAAACATTTCCTAACACTTGTGAGTGAAGCATTGTAAAATTGCATGTATGTCTTGTATGGTACTGGGCTAAGGGCTTACTGCCTTATAACTTGAATATGAATCGTCCACAATCATCAAGGAGTCATGTTAAATGCACTGTGATGTTCATATTGAAATTTAAGCTCTCATTGCATGTTCCGTCGTTCTTAATACCGAGCCCACATTCAGCCCGCACTCGTTTACCCTGTTCAGTTCGGTCAACGTTGATTTTTAATATCTTATAAACCTCTCAAGATAGTCATTTCTAGGGAGCAGCAGGATAAGTCGTCATGGGTATTGGGATTATGACTGTCCATTTATTCACTCCATTCCATCAGTAAAGGTCGTGCTCATTCTCAGTACTTTATGGGTCGTATTTTAGAACGTTTCTTAACGTTAAGGTCGTCCTTAAGTCTATTGTAAAACCATCGAGAACAATAGATTTAAGGTGGACCTTAATGTTAAAGAACGTTCTAAAATGCGGGTCTATATCAACGTTCGGAACCAAAGTGCATTATCAATCACTTGTTATGAACCATCAGCCATCGGCGTGACCGGCAGCGCTTCTGTTATCTTGTACAAGGATCGCGTCAAGTAAGCTGGGAATCCACTGCTGATTTTCTGCGTTGCGATTTGCTTTGCAACCTGCTACCTGCGATTGAATTTGGCTACGATTACAAGAAACAGATACACCGGTCCCCGACCGATTGACGACTGAAATTGACCACAGCGTCGCCATTGGTGGAAGGAAATCACGTCTAGCGAGTCCACTACGGCGATTGAGTGCTCATGAAGTTGCAACGCAACCCAGTTGCAAAGCAAGTCGCAACGCAAAATCAGCTTGAAAATCAATGGTGGATTCCTAGCTTTAGACATAATGGTTTGACAGGTATTAGGAGCAGTCAGCCGCGTGTAGTGCCAAAAGATGGCCGCAAAGTTCTAGCGGACCAATATACAGGAAAATCCACGTGATTGGTGCTCGATCAAGAATGAATGGGTCCGCTGTATGCATTGATTTGGGCCGTAGTGACACCTATTGGTCAACTGACTGACAGCTCCTATTGCTTTCAGTACATTCAGGGTCAAAATCATTGCGCATACCAGAACTTAGAAAATCCCGATATATACTCATGATACGTTCAACATGTATGACATGGAAGAAACAACACCAGAAACCAACACATCGGCAGCGTATGATCCAGATCACGGACAGAGCGATGTTAATCATGTCATCATCATCCTGAGTGCCGTCGCAAAATTCACTCGGGTCTACTTCGATATTGTCATCATTTGCATTGGCATTAGTGGCAACATTCTCTCAACAGTCATCTTTCGTCGATACAGGAACAAGGACCACGCTAGTGTCTTTTACTTGTCTTGGTTGTCTTGTACTGACCTCACCAACCTAATTCTCTATCTTTTCATATTCTGGGCTACACAGGGTGATTCGCCAATACGAATACCTAGTCTCCTGAATGCTCACACCGTTCTCTGCAAATTATGTCGGTTTTCAGTCGATACCACCCGTTTCTTGTCCGCTTGGATCATCATGGTGTTTTCCATTGAACGATGCCTCGCTATTTGGTTCCCCTTGAAATTTGCCTCATTCTCAAGTAACACCAAGCGAAAATGGACAATGTTCACGTTGGTCACAGCCGGTGTTATATCAAACATCCCAATTCTTGTCTATTTCAATATTTTCATCGAAAGAGGAACAAAAAAGTGTTTCTATAACTTAGGAAATTTTGACGCTTGGGTTCGTTTTCTTATCGTCTTTGTGAACCAAACAGCAAAAAGTTTCGCTCTGCCTTGCATTTTATTGATATTTGTCAATGTTCTTATCATAATTGGAGTCCATCGAAGCCAAACCAATATCAAAGCATTTAACAAGAAAGATGATATAGAACGGAAATGCATTCGCAATTTACTTCTAGTCTCAACGGTGTATGTCGTGCTTAAAGCTGAACTGCGTGCATAAAACCAGGGCCTCGCACGTTTTTAAAAAACGCCCGCGCCACAGCGCGGGCAGAACCTGAAATAACTTGGGACATCCGCCATGTTTTAGTGGGACTCCAAACATGATAGAGTACCCAAGCATGTAGATGGCAGCACCTTATTTGCGTCCTGACCACCAAGAAGTGATCAACGCTGTAAGTGCATGTGCATGTAGGCCAACATATCAGAAAAGCGAAATACTGTACAAGTGTTCAAATGAAAAAAGGAAGAGCCCGGATCCGGATTCGAACCTCCAAGTATTGGCTTGGAAGCCCGGCACGTTTTCCACTACACCAGCAGTTCGCTGGTTAATTCGTGCCCTTTTTCTAGGTGAAGTTATGCGTATTGGGTATAGTCGTCTCCAGGTTTCGCAAAGGAGTAAATGCCTATGTAGGCCTATTGTTCGTTCATCGAGTATTGATCATATGGCCAAGGTTACAGGAAAGGCACAATAGGGCCATGACACGTCAACATTCGGTGGCGAGGAATATTTGTGAGGAGTCTTCCGCTTGTTTTGGTTTATGTCGGCTACTTTTGACTATCACTATCAGGATGTGTAAGGTGAGCATTCATAGTACTGTTTTCCGTCTTTTTTCATTTCGGCCTCGGTTCTCATATTTGCTAGGCCTAAATTGGGGTGTTTTTGTTCGTCCCTTAGCTCAGTGTGTGCATGCATGTTCCGGAGGCCTATGGATAGGCGGGGCCCGATAGGTGAAACATCTGGCAAGTGAATGTTGTAGGCTAATTTTTGAGTTTATGATAGTCGTGTCAGGCCTAGACGTATAACCAGCTTCTCTTATATTTGTTTTATTACAGCTCTTTCGCCTTTTCATGAGATGGGCGTGTACTGTCTGTATAGCCTGTACATACCGATGGCCTACATGGGCTTCTGGTATGTAGGCCTACATGCACATGTACATACAGCGTGACTTCCACTTGTTGATGGTCAGGACGCAAATAAGGTGCTGTCACCTACATGCTTGGGTACTCTATCATGTTTGGAGTCCCACTAAAACATGGCGGATGTCCCAGGTTATTTCAGACACTGCCCGCGCTGTGGCGCGGGTGTTTTTTTAAAACGTGAGAGGCCCTGGTTTTATGCATGCAGTTCAGCTTTAATCTCCCTTATGTTCTTCTCTGGACATTCTATAACATCGAGAACTATTTCTATCAGTTTCGAGGTCTCACCCCCAGCGATATTAAGATGCTGCATACCATAGGCAGTTTTTGTAACTGTCTAACTGTGATGAATTACAGCCTTAATTTTATCATTTATGCTCAGTCTCTTGATTATTACAGAGCAGAACTAGCCAACATGGCACGGAATTGCGGCAATTTTTTTTCAAAACGGAACAGCGAATGAAATTTTTCATGCAATCGAAAAGGTAATGGTTGCCGTAGTATCCGAGTCTACCTCGTAGTATTGTTCCCTTGTGCAGTCCGAAGCTAAATTAGACATACGCACAGAATAGACAATAACCCACCGATACAAAGTTGTTCACTTTTTGCCACCTTTTTGAAACAAAAAAATCGCTATTCTGAAATGAAGTGGACGTTAGTGAACAATAAATTTCAGAAGCCACTTTATAATGATGAGTTGCCTTTTTAACCGACATCTGCTCATTTAGAAATAGACTGTACCTCATACCATTGGGTGTTGAGCTTCAGTTACCACTCAGATAAAAGCATTGCCAAGCAGCTTAATTTGGCACCTGGAAGCTAGTTAGAGACGAGGTGATCCTCGGCTATAAAGTACATCGGGAGAGGTAATCAGGCGAAGAGGACCAAACCCAGCCGTGAGCTCAGTGACATTTGCAACTCTGTCTATCCTATCATTATCAGGGTTGGAGAGACAAATGTCAAAAGAGAACGTCGGCAACAAAAAAATAATCATCAACCATGGCTTAACAGAAAATGTATGCACTTGTGCTCAAAAATGTACACAATCAGGCTGTGTTGTTGTTTTTCTTGTAAAGCCGTGTGATATATTATTTACTTTATGATGTTCTCTACTCTATTATAACTGCTTGCAATTAGCACTGTCTGTCTGCAAAAGAAAAGAGATATTGGTGATACACTGTATAGCTTGAACACAGAATGATAGGCTATGTGCATTTCATGGTTGGGTTCGGTGGCTTTCGAGCAGAACACATGTAGAGTAAAGTGGTACAATTCTAGCCCCTGGGTGTAAAAATGGCCAGCATTGCATGGAGATGTATACTCTGGCGCTAGAATTGTACCGGGGCTAGAATTGTACCACTTACATGTACCCTATACCGTCTCATGCACCATTGGCGCAACACCTTTGGGAAATCTGTAGCGGTGTTGATACCTGATAGTATCAAAAATATATTTCTACGAATACACAAGGAATGTGTTATGACATTTACATAAAACAGGCTTTTCTCTCTGCTATAAGTAGGGAGGTTGAGATCAGCGACTTGCCACGGATCTTTATACGTATACGGACAGAATTCTGTACAACGAGGACAAATTTTGTGTACATCTCGATCGGTATTACGTATAAGGATCCGTGATAAGTCGCTGATCTCAACCTTCCTTATATCTGATCTTGGAGGAATTATACTGTCAGTATAATTCCTCCAAGATCTGATTAAGAGATTGGTTATTTCACAGCATGTCAACAGATATGAGAAGACATACATGTATGAACAGCATGACTCAAGGGGATGCCGGTCGGTCAGTATTATACAGAAAGACAGACGTGGGGAAATACCAGGCAACGACCATCGAGAGCTGGCCATTGTTTTTCGTATAATGGTAAACGCATCCTGGGGGGTTCGACGGAGATATCAGCAGAACCTTTGAGGTCAACCATATAATTCCTCCTAGGCAAAACAGGGACAAGTGTACCGAGGTGTGCGACGTCCCCTAACATAGTAGGGACACTTTCTCCCGTATTCTAGAAGCCTCCTTAACTCTAAGGTCCACTTTAGCTTTTGTATTCTGCACTGCAAATAACAGCCAAACGTAAACCTCAGAGGAAAGGAAGCTTCTAGAATACGGCCCTTAGACTTCACTTGCACACACAAAAAGAACAAATCATTCATGAAATTAGGCATGTTCATGCTTATCCAAGCACTTTGACCTGCTCTACCCCTCATTTCTCTGGCCAGCTACTGTTTCAAGTCCGCAACATGGCGGGCTCTGAGATAGGGGGAAGAAAAAGGTGGAACGTTTCCGTCCTTGACGTTGAACGATTTCTTTTAAAAATCCTTTGTTTTTATCAACGGTGCATCAGAACTGATCCATTATCCGCCTTTGAAGTTCTTTTTATTATGCATGTAACTGACAATCTGCAATGGGTGCTACGAACGCCATAAAAACATGAGACACTTCACGACATCTTTACACAATAGATGAGCCAGTCTATGACCGTGAGGAAGTGGGGATAGATCTACATGTATGGCTTCTCAGCTTGCTTTGGAGATGGCTTCTTACCCAAGGGTGTAATGCTATCGTTGAGAAAGTTGGCTTTAAAGCCCATGTGTTAGGGTTTTGTATCTCGCGACGGCCGACGTAACGTTTGACCTTTAGGCAACGTGGTACATGAATATGCATGCTCGACAAGACAGTTCAAATCTATCTATTTGAATGACCTAAGTTACCAATTAGGCATTTTGTGTTGCTACACATAGAAGAATGAGTTGAAGCATGTTACCTTAACACCTGATGAAGGGTTATAACAGCACGTTGACCAGTCTTATTATCAAGGTGGGGATGGATAAGAGTCACCTAATACATACAGTCGGGCTTTAAGATCAGCAGATTCAGGTTTAGGTACACCAGTTGGACCGAAGCTGCTCGTGGGTGAAGAAGCGCTGTGGCAAATCACGTAGACATGCTTATTACAGGCCAAACATACTAGGAATCATCATTCGGACAGACATCAAATGCGGAATCGATCAATGAGAAAAAGACGGAACGAACTGCCTGCATCTCTGCAATATGGGTCATTCCACGCCAATTCAAACAGTGGTCAGAACCGAAAAACATTTATGTTGAGGGTGTGGGAATGGCATGAAATTAATTTAAAATACCCATATACAAATACATGTGTCGTAACCCAAGTGATATTTCATTGGCTGTCGCTCAAGTGAATCCCAGTAGCTGTCGTGCGAAAGTTTGAACCCTCCCGCGAATGCACATCGTTGAATTCAAACTTCCACCAATAAAATGACTATACCTCATTTCAGAATGTGTACCTTCTACTTTACAACCATAGTGAGACGGTCTAGGAAAACCCGTCGGAAGTCGCCGAGTGATCAACAAGGGATGTCAGATTGCCTGTGCATTGATCTGCCTCTGTTTACCTGTTACCAAGTACATTTCAGCTAGTGAAATGTGCGGGTTCACCAAGGCCATTAACACTTTCCTCAAAATGAGACATCCGACGGGTTTTCCTAGATTGCCTCACATACTGATTGCGATTAATGACATCATAACGACCAACCTGAATGCTGTTTCACCTCCTTGTAGCTTTCATGTTGAATACTATCCCAGACTTTTGACATTTGCATTTCAAGCATGCTTCCAACATTTGCCGCTTTGTACCCAACAAAGTTGCTATTACGTGGCCTTTCCAACTTTAGAAGGAAGAAGAAGACGTCAGTCAATAGTAGCACACTCCACAGTCACATTTCTGGGGAAACTACGTTGTTCGGCACCGGGAGTGCTTTCAACAACCTCTCAGTCGTCAATGTCCTCGATACACATTTTACAATAGACTCTATCACTCCAATAGAGCGCAGCACCTGACGGGTTGCTGGCTAGGCCTACAGCGTCACGACGTCCCGTCCCCCATTCTGAACGCGGTGACGTCACTCGAAAAACCTCCACTTGTTTCAGCGATCATGACGTCGTCTCACGTCAAGATGTCATGGAATGAGTACGGGACGTCGTGACGCTGTAGTACCCGTCAGGTGCTGCGCTCTTTTGGAGTGATATAGTCTATTGGATTACCTCTGTCGACGCGGTGTTTTTTATTGAATTAACTGCATCAGCCTGGACGTTGAGGTAAAAAAACTCAAACCGATTGGAGAATTTTTAAACTCCCAAGTGATTGTCGCAAAAGCAAAGGTTCAATACATTAAAGAAACATTTGCTGAGCATCAGTGATCTTGAATGAAGCACAACACATTTGCATGTACAGTAAGCCTACATGTATGTCTTGTAATGTACAATGAGTACGGGCTGGTGGCGTTGAAATGAAATGAAATGTGCCAAGAAGTGTCCTTAAGGATGTGTTGGCTTATTTGACCAGCATCAAGCTCATTTTGAGCAAAAATGTACCTCATACTAACATTTTAGCCACCCAAGCCCCATGGACCTTCTGCTCATTGGCCCCTTCCAGTGACTTGATTATAACGAGGGGGCGTGGCATATTCCTATTTTTGTACATGTATTTAGAAGGCTTGCTCTAGATTTAAATTCACATTTCTCATCTACATACTTCTGGAAGTTGTTTTTAGCGATTTGGAAGGCTTGCTCTGGATTCAAATTCACATTTCTCATCTACTTCTGGAAGTTGTTTTTAGTGATTGTGCCTGAAGAACGCCCTTGTCAGGGCCGAAAATTTCCAAAATTCTATAGACGACTCTTGTATATCAAATATTAAAATATTTGATATACCGTGTGTCGCTTGCTTTTAAATTATTCATTTATTTTTCATACTAATAGGGGCTTATTTTTCAGTTACCACGCAAGTAGCATAAATCGATAACCAAGAAGCTGGTTAGAGACGAGGCGATATAGTCGGTTGAAAAAAGCACAGGCAAGATCAGACCAAGACGTTAAGCTCACTGACATTTGCAACACTGTCCATCCTGTCTTTATCGGGGTTGGAGTGATAAATGTCAAGAAAGAAGGTGGACAAAAAAATAATAATGAAGTAGGACTTAATAGAAAATGCATGTACCATCTCTAACGTCATGCACCATTTGCTGATGAACATCTTTTGGAATTCTGTCAACGGTGTTGATAACTGCTATTATTTATCATTGCTAAATATACACAATGAATGTCAACGATATTTGACATTACTTGTCCATAAAACAGGCTTTTCTCTCTGGGAGTATCCGATTAGGAGACTGGTTAATTCACACCATTCTGTCAACGGTGTTGATAACTGCTATTATGTATCATTGCTAAATATACACAATGAATGTCAACGATATTTGACATTACTTGTCCATAAAACAGGCTTTTCTCTCTGGGAGTATCCGATTAGGAGACTGGTTAATTCACGCCATGTCAGTAGATATTAGATGGCATATGTACGGCATGACTCAAGGGGATGCCGGTCGGTCAGTGTGTAGACGCGGGGGAAATAACTGTAGGCAACGTTAATCCAGAGCTGCCCGGTGTTGTTAAGCGATGTTTCCGTCTAATTGTAAATGCCACCGTCCGGGTTTGACGGAGAATGTTATCCGTATCAACAGGACACAGAAAGTGTACCGAGATGTGCGACGCACTGTCGGGCAAACGAACACAGTAAAAAAAGTAGTGTTAACCATACACCCAAAAGTAGTGTTAACTGTCTGATAACACTAGAAATCAGTGTTAAAAAGAGTGTTAAGACATTTTAACACTATTACTAAGTGTTGAAGGTCGGTGTTAACAATGTGTAACACCCATAAATAGTGTTAGGGGATGCTTGACACTTAAAATTGGTGTTAGCCATCGGTGTTAACCTTTTTGAACACCCATTAATGGTGTTAAAGTAAAAGTCTAACACTATAAAGTACATGTAGTGTTAGCTACCACTGATAACTATTTGCTGATTTCTCCATTCCAAAAAGAAATTCTTCGAGACTAAGTTTGCAACTTTGCTTGCCTCTTCCTTCTGGCTGTTTTCAAGCAGGTTATAAGTATAAAATCCTAAGTTTAATATTCTTATAGCAAAAACTCTCCTCTGCTTGTCAAGTGGAATCGTGGTGTAGTGGATCGGGAGAGTGCTTGCGATGCAGAAGCCCCCGGATTCGAAACCCGTCGGAAGCATATTTTTTTTCCCGTTTTATTTCTCCAAATAGAACCTTTTTTCGACAGTTTTTTATCGACATTTATGAGAAAGACAGGTTTTCAGCATGTATTTGAAAATATTTTTATTGCATGTGGGTGTTAACTTAACACCACCTTACGGTGTTAGAAACATAGCACCAAAAGTTGGTGTTGGGAGCTATTGGACACTCATAATCGGTGTTAAAGTTAACACCCATTTTCAGTGTTACCTTAACACTATATTTTTTACTGTGAAACAGAAGGGACCCTTTGACTTCACAACGCTACCGACTGCCAAAGAAGACACGGCACACAAAAAATAAATCGTTTTTGATTTACGAAGTTAAGAATACATGTACTGTAACGTTACGTGTATTGATATTTTAGCACTTCAACTTTGCCATATCTCTTACTTCTCTGTTCAGCTCCTGTTATACCTGGAGGTTTCGCAAATCTGACGAAACACAAAGTACGAAATACGAAATTCGACTTCACTTCCATGACGTAATGTATTTCAGGAGATGGATGATGTCACAAATATCGCCTGCTGCAAGAGCGTCCATTTAGCGTATGACGTTAGACCGATAGAGTTACGGTGTATATTACTTTGAAATTTATCTTTATCGATTTCGTAGATACGAAGTGGAAATTTAAAAATTCAAGATAGGCCTACACTGTCTCGGTTTTACATGATATGCTAAAAGACGCACTGGCAGCAGGGAGATTTGTGGGTAGCAACTATCTCCAGAAATACAATGGGTCATATGAATAAAGACTAGCAAATGCTTTTACTTGAATTTTGCAATACAGATGCACCAGGCTATGCTGAACAAATCTGAAGGTAAAGCATTTGCTAGTCTTTAGGTCCTGGAAATGAAGTTGAATTTCGTATTTCGTACTTCGTGTTTCGTCAGATTTGCGAAACCTCACTAATGGCGGGCTGAGATACGAGGAAGAAAAAGGTGTAAAGTTGGTTCTTGACAGTCGGCCATTTCTTAGAACGCAAATGTCCCTTGATGTGCTGAGAAGTTCTTCTGTATGATCACTGCATTGCCGATGAAAGCAAAGGGTAGCACATTCCGTGCCTCATCAAAATTAGTTCCACGTATCAGTCAACAGTGGATTCGAGCTGATGCCAATTGAGAGTGTTTGCGCCAGCGCTCGTCATGAATGATGGTAATTGGGTGACATGTCACTGAAGACCACGTTCAATAAAAAAATCAAGGCGTCGACGTTCCCGACATAGCTTCTTTACCAGAACTACGTGGCACAAAGAAAGAAGCCGAATGACGGCAATAAGAGAATACAGACAGAGTTACCGGTCTTGGTTTTGATTCCTCCAATGACATGAAGTGAAAGAAGAGCATTTTGTACCACTCAACACTTCTAAAAATGGATGGGTCTAATGCGCCGGTCAATGACATGTCTGGACCCCACCCCCGTTCAGGATCGGCACTGATTCGACACTAACGATAAACGTAAACGTTAACGACAACGTTATTTTTGTAACGAAAATGCAATAAAAAATTTGGTTAATATGTAGTATTAAAAATAACGTTGTCGTAATGTTTACGTTTCTAAACCTCCCTAAAGATTCACCCAGGACATCAAATGAAATCGACAGGTATTCACCAGCTTTTTCCACTAATCTTTTGCCTTTTCTATGTCATTTCTATTAGAAATTATGAAGCAAACGCCAGGAATTCGACATTACCCATTTTTTGGGTCGACAGAAATGCTGTATGACGATAAGAAAAAAAATCGAACGCTCAGAACTCGACACTTTTCCGACACTAATTTAGTGGTGACCCCTGAACGGGGAGGGGGGTCAAGATATGTCATCTGGTCATTGACAGGTGCATAAGAAAACGACCGTGTACTGGGCAAGGGGTAAGTCCATGAGATTGATTAACAGTCTCCTCAGAGGGAGAACTAATCCTCGATGGGAATACCATGTACTTCCATGATGGTATCAGTAAAGAATGTCCTCCTGTAAAAAGTGTCCGCTTTTATTGTTCGTACGGATGCATGGCTAAAAAACCAATCGCCAGAAATTAGAATGTAACAATAGATACCTTTGTTTCTTGGACAGTTTTTCCTGGGGACATTCCTTCCTTTCACATTGGTATGCTACAGTTAAAATTTGAGAGGTGTAGAAATCGCTCCGCTAACGCTATTTCTGACGTAACGTTACATAAAATGTAAAAATAACGTTGGGAAGTGTTGCCGTTAGCATGGCGATGTCTTAAAGGGCCCCAAGAGGGAGCTCGCCACAGGCCTAATGTAGTTGCTGTAGTAGATGTATGATGTACACTCTTGTAGGAAAGTAAAAGGACAGCAAGTTAACCTAAATATCGCAAAAACCATTGGCGCTACGGCAATGGTATTTGCACCCAATCTCTAGCAACATGTTGGGCATAGAACCATGGTGTTTTGCCAAAAATCAATTTTAATTAATTAAGAGAAAAATGACATTTTGTAAAATGACTTTTTTCACAATTGTTGAAAAATCGTCCGATTTCGAATTTTCTTTCTTCGTTACATTCAATTTGCCTCACTGACCAACATCTGCAACTTTTCCCTTTTAAAATCTCAAGAGAAAATGCCTCTTTTTGCATTTTGCAGCAAAATAAATCCCACTCCTACAGTCAAGCAGACAACACCTCTGGGACAGCCCCTCTTTACCAGGGAATCCTGGCATCATAACAGACTGTGATCAACAAAACCTGTGGCCTCCCACGACTCTAGTTATATTGACAGTTTGATCTAACTTCTTTTTACAATAAAAGCCAATTCATGGTATTGATGAGGTTTTGCACCGAAAAGACATGGGTTGAAGTCGGTGTCATTTCCTCATTTCGTGCATAACGTGAGAACTGGACTGGAACAGCCCCAGGCCTTGACTTCAGACTATAAATTCCGTAAAGAGGGCTGTCCCAGAGGTGTTTCTACCTGACTGTGTGAGTGGGATTTATTTTTGCTAAAAAATACCAAAAGAGGCATTTTCTCTTGAGATTTTAAAAGGGAAATGTTGCAGATGTTGGTCAGCCATGCAAGCTGAATGTGATGAAGAAAGAAAAATTGAAATCGGACGATTTTTCAAAAATTGTGAAAAAATTCATTTTACAAAATGGCATTTTTCTCTTAATTAATTAAAATTGATTTTTTGCAAAACACCATGGTTCTATGCCCAACATGTTGCTACAGATTGGGTGCAAATGCCATTGCTGTAGCTCCAATGGTTTTTGCGTTATTTAGGTAAACTTGCTGTCCTTTTACTTTCCTACAAGAGTGTACATGTATGATGTAGTAGCCTGATAGCAAGTTGCCTCTTGGGTCCCTTTAAACTCTCTAATGTCTAGGGATTTTAAGCGCACATCGGCCTTGCGACTGGAAGCAACTGAACGCAACAGTCGCTATCGATGTGAGCGGAACGCGCACATCGGTTACGACTGGTCATTGCGGCAACAAGTGGCACAATCCAGTCTTCAATCTGGAGCGCGCACATCCAACAGGCAACTGAACTGAATGCTACACGGAAATTATCGATGTCTTCCAATCAGACCACTCGGGAGTCATTTTGTGGGTCACCTGATTCCATCACATGACCAGGTGTGCTCCACAAACAGAGGAAATTCATTGCCATAGCGCGCACATCGACAGCGACTGAAGAGAACTAGAAGCAACGGACGGCAACGAGTAGAACATGAGCAACTGGCTGGAACTAGCGGCAACGGTCGGCAATAGCGTTGCCGGTGCGCGCACATCGGCCTGTTTGAGCATCTGATCAGTTGCTGCTGTTTCCAGCCAGTCGCCCACCGTTGCCGGAAACGCCATTGCCGGTAGTTGCTTCCAGTCGCAAAGGCTTACATTTTTCGAAAAACCGCCTGAAACACGGTCAGGGTTTTCATCAAAAGGAACATGTAGATGCCATTCCTTCGTTAAAACTGTTCTTTTTATTTACTGAAAAGCAATAATACATATTTCAGAAAGCCATCGAAAGATGATACATTTAACGGCCTCTTTATACAATATAGATGAGCCGGTCTACAGAATATATAAATTTCGTGCCCTAAAACGATCGTGTAGAAAATCACGGCGTTCGCCAGAACTATGGCTTCACAGCTTGCTTTGGAGATGGCTTCTTGCCCTAGGGAATAATGTTATCTTTGGAAAGGTTCGCTATGAGATCAGCAGAGATTCAGGTTTACACCATCTGGGGCCGAAGCTGCTTGTGGGTAAAGGAGCGCTGTGGCAAATCACGTACACATCCTTATTACCGGTACACGCCAATATAGGAATTATCATTCAGACAGACATCAAAGTGAGGATTAATCAGGAGAAGGACGGAACGAACGTCCCTGCATTTCTGCAATTATATGTTATGGGTCATTCCACGTCAATTCAAACAGTGGTCAGAACCACATCGACTCCGATCTCGACCATAACTTATGTTTAGTGTCGGTATCGGCATGAAACTAAAAATGCCTTTATTAGTACACAAGCACACCGTATTCTCAAATGCCATTGGAAAAAACCACGCCAGGTGTCAGTCATCAATTTTCCAACTGGATGTAGTATGCAAATCTGATACTAACCGGACAATATAAAATGACGTACAGAGGACACATGAAAATAATTTCGAGATTTCTCATTTTTTGAAATAGACTCTACTTCATACCATTAGGGGCTTAGTTTCAGTTACCACTCAATTAGAAGCAAGCAGTTTAAACAGAAAACCTGAGCCCATATTCATAAAACTATCGAAGTATAACACTTATCCTTTTTTTTCAACACAAAAGAAGTATCACACTTTGACTTAAAGCAAATCGCTCGCGGGGTTTGTTGACAGTTGTTTGTTGACATGTCCTCAATATCAAGCGTTTTGAGAAAAAGGCGAAAGAAGGATTATAGTTTAATGGGAAATGCATTAGACAGCCAAACTTCGGAGGCGTATTCTGCAAAATCTGCCGCTTTGAAATCAATGTGAACAGTACAAAATGTACATTTTGACCGACTGAATTTGAAAATGTCATTAATCCATTTTAATAAATTTTTAATGGAACCTCGTCTCCAGGTGCATGTTCGCATATTTGCACAGGTTTTGCCTATGACTGGAGCACGGCTTTGCCTGGAGGCTAGATTCACTCTCTATGGGAGGTACCATCAAAAATCAAAACAAACCCCGCGAGCCATTTGCTTTAAGTATGGACCAGGAAGCTAGTTAGAGACGAGGTGATCCTCGGCTAAAAATTTAAGTACATCGGACGACATTCAGGCGAAGACCAAATCAAGGCGTCAAAACTCACTGACATTTGCAACTCTGTCTTCCTGTCTTATCCGTACGGTATTAAGTGATCAGCGTCAATAGACAGTTTCGAGGAAAATGGCCGCCCTATTGTTATATGGCGTTTGTTTTGGCTTTTTTGCAAACACGTGTACTTTTGGCAATGTTCCAAATCTCCACAATTAGCCAAAATATTCACACCAATTGTCTGGTAACATGCACTGCTCTGTTCATAGAAGTGAAATGTGCATTTATATCCAGAAACCGAAGTGTTATTTGAGAGAAATTAGGTCGTCAAAATTTGTAAACAAACGGGCACCCAGGCGGCGCCATTTTCCTCGAAAGAAGGGTCTATTCGGTCTATTTGGGAAAAACATACGGGGAAGAAAGAGTGGAAAATTGGTTGTTGACATTTCTCGCGATTTCTTGACAGACCAACACTCATGTGTTTTTTGATGCTCTGACAAATTCTTCAAACCAAAGCATCGCTCGCTGATGAAAACAAAGCCTCATCAAAATTAGTTTCACGTGCCGGGTAACAGTCAACAGTGGATTCGAGCTACTGGCAACTGAGAGTGTTTGCGCCTGCTCTCGACATGAATGATGGTAATTGGGTGACATGTCACTGAAGACCACGTTCACTGAAAAATAAACAGAAGAGGCGAAGTTTCCGACTTCATTTCTTTACCAGAACTACGTGGAACAAAGAAATGAGCCGAAGGACGGCAATAAGAGAATACAAAGTTACCGTCTATGGTTTTGGTTTCTCCTTTGTCATAAAGTGAAAGGAAGACATTTTGTTTCGAATCAAAGATACCACTCACCACTTCTAAAATGTCATGGGTCTATGAAGACGACACGTGTCGTAGACAAGGGGCTAATCCCTTGTAATATGAGGTTGATTAACTATCTCTGCAGAGGCGAGAAATAATCCCCGACGAGAATAACGGTACCGGTAAAAATGTCGGGGGATTTTTCTGTCATTTTACCATTAACCGTCTGAACCCGGATCGGTTGCTCCCTGAACACGAGACCTGTTATTGTTTTTCATCTGGACACAAAGAATAAACGCTTCTCCTTTAAAGAACTTCGTGTTTCTGTGGCAATTTCAGATTTTTCTCAATGAGCTACGTTAAGTGGCTGCTCCTGGCTGGTGAGATACTTTGTTGGCATATTTGGCGAACGCGTAAGTCGTTCAATGCCCGCCAGTTTATTTCTAGGGATTAAAAGGCTTCTCTTCAAAAGGGAGATGCCATTAACGTTGTTCCATTATCCGTCAGTAAAGCTATTCTTTTTAAGTGAAAATCAACAATGCGTGTTTTGAACGCCATTAAAAGATTAGACACTTCAAGTTCAAGACATCTTCATAATACAGGGTGGTCCAAAAAATGTTTCCGTTTTAATATCTTTATCATTCTCAGAAGCAAGGGCCACGTTCGGAAAGCTTCCCCGAGCAAGCTCGGAGAGGCGCGAGAGCGTTCGGAAAGGTATTTGGAGGGTTACCAAGGCTTCCTCGAGCCTGGCCGAAGTGAGCGACTCGATCGGCGAGTCGCCCACTTGGGGAAATTCCCGGCATGCATTTCGTGTTCTTTCCAGGCCGGCATACATGGAATATTTCACGACTGCAACGGCACAGTAGTACCTTTCCCCGAGGAAGCGCAAATATCGTTCGGAAATTCGCCTTCACTGGGCATGCTCACAATCCCCGAGAGAAGCGCCAGAAACTTCCTCGGGGAAGCTTTGCGAACACGCTTAAGGAGTGGGCATGAATACCGTGATATATCAGCAGGATGGAGCAACACCGCATTGTTCCAATGCATCCCTAGAATACCTCCATCGTTACTTCCCGGGGACAGGCTCATCGCCCGTCGTACGGACCATCCTTGGCCTGCACATTCGCCAGACCTATCCCTCAGGACTACATGTATTTTCTGTGGGGGTACGTGAAAGACAGGGTCTAAGCTAACAGTCCCCAAATAGTAGACGCTCTTAAGAATAACATTCGAAGGGAGATAAGGAGAATTCCCCTTGGAATAAGACAGGGTCATACAAACTTCAGAGTGCGTGTATAAGCCACAGTGATTCAAAGCCGAGGTGCTTGAATCGAGCACATCATGAACTATTGTGCTTGGAAAATGTGGTATACTAGGAAAAGTATTACACTACACAAAACTTACAAGCTTTTGGGACAGGTCAATGGAAAAAAATGGAAAATTTTCCTTTCAGTAGAAAATGTTACTTTATCAACAATAGAAACATTTTTGGACCACCCTGCAGATGAGACGGTACATAGATCAGGCGACAGCCGACAGAATTTCGTGGCCTAAAATGCGCGTGAGGAGACTACGGCGAGGGCTAGAAATATGGCTTCGTATAGCTTGATTTGGAGATATTTCTAACCCAAGGGATTAATGTTATCACTGATAAGGTTCTCTTCAAGATCAACAAATACATGTATTCAGTTTTACACCATTTGGGGCCGAAGCTGCTTGTGGGTAAAGGAGCGTTGTGGCAAATCACGTATAACACATCCTTATTACATGTACAAGCCAAACATATGAATTATCATTCAGAGAGACATCACAGCGGACTTAATCAAGCGAAGGACGGAACGAACTGTCGGCATCTCTGCAACTGACAAACCAATCAATCTGATCGATGGATCCACTATCAGAAACTGTGAAGGGGAATACGGTGGCCCATAGAGCTCATTGATGAAAGATTTTTGCATTTGCGTGTTTTCCGAGGTTTGATTATTTTTCTTGGGGGGTTGTAAAATCTTTAGAAGTTCTCACCGCGGTGAAAACGTTCCCACCTCGGTGGAAACGTTTTCACCGCNACCGCGGTGAAAATGATTTTCACCGACAGGTGGAAACGTTTTCACCGCGGTGAGAACTTCTAAAGATTTTACAACCCCCAAGAAAAATGATCAAACCTCGGGAAAAAAACCCAAATGGAAATATTTTTCATCAGTGAGTTCTGTGTGGGCCACCGTAGTGAAACCAAACGAAACGAGAAAACCTACGACTCGAAATCGTCCTTGGCACCAGGAAATTAAGATGCAGGAATATTGGGCACTACGTGCTCTTTATTTTCATTGCCCGATTTTTCGTTTCCAGATACTTTTCTCTGGCATTGCGAAACTATTCTCCATGAAACCGCGCCAGTAGCAGTATACTGTTAAGGATAATCCTAACAATGAAATATCGTTTGGTGCTCACATGGCTCATGGGCATGACTACAGCAGAGATATCTTCTGATAGCAGTATTCTGAGTGAACCGGTAACATTTAGAGGGGCAGTCTGCTGATGTGTTACATTCCACAGGATGGTCTTCTGATTTAAAGGGGAAGTCTGTGGATGGGTATTGGTGGTATCCCGGGGATGAAAAGTTCACGGGTTACAGTGGTATAAGGCAAATTATAGGTATTTATCCTGAGTTTCGAACTCGAAGTTAACTTTACTCTAGTCATGGGGTAACGCCTTAAGGCCTGTCTTCACGATCATACATTTGTTCAAAACATCATCATACATTTGTATGATGAGGTCCAAGCGTGTTTGTCAATTTCTGTCTTGTGACAATGCAGCTAAAATTTTGAACATCATCAAACATTGTTCAAAACAGCATCATCGGCTTGTATGATGATGTTCAAGTTTGTTGTGGATTTCGATCTACAGTCCAACATTCATGGACATTGTATGATGAAGTATGATGGAGAAAGGATAATGTTGGATGATGTTCAAGTTTGTTGGGAAAACCGTCCACACGATCATACATTTGTGCCTGAACATCATCACACATTTTTTTTGGGATGTTTTGCATTGGCAAGATGAAACATGCAGCTAAAAATTTGAACATCATCATACATGTTCAGGTTTGTTGGGAAAACAGTCCACACGATCATACATTTGTCCATGAACATCATCACACAAATTTGAACATCATCATACATGTTGGTTGCTGTTCAAGTTTGTTGGGAAAACAGCCTACACAATCAAATATCTGTCCATGAACATCATCATACAAATGTATGAGGATGTTTTGAACAAATGTATGATCGTGTAGACGGGCCTAGTAAACCCTGAACAACCGTGGAGCATTCGATAATCGCACATTTCCTGACAACCGAGGACACGAATCTTACTAATAATCTTATGATTATCTCAGTTGTATCTTAGCTATTTCTTAGTAAGATCTTAGCAAGAAAAATCTCAGTAAGATTTTTCTGGTAAGACTCTCACAAGAAAATTTTAGTAACATTTTTCTTACCAATATCTCAGTAAGAAAAATCTTCGATATTGTTTTTTTGCAAGAATGTTGCAAGAAAAAGATAGTAAAAGATTTTTATTGTGAGAACAGAAAAATCTCACTAATATTTTTTCTTACTAAGATTTTACTAAGAAATAGCTAAGATACTTACGAAGAAAACTATAATATTATTTAGTAAGATTCGTGTCCTGGGAACGACCAAATGGTGTATAGATCCAATTACAGTGAGACACAAGAATTCAATTTATCCGCGTCCGTTCGTTCACATGTACACCCTTAGTCAAAAGTAAATAGACAGCTACTAAATTCAATATTTCTTTTAATATTAATGAAATGCATTTTTTCTTTTTATACTCACTCATAACAACTGCTTCGGCACCTCTTTCCACCGAAATGACTCAGGTATACAGTTTAGTGACTTTTTGGTGAAAGATTGAAATTTTGTCAAAAAATGAGGTTTTTTATTATCGCCTTCGCAAAATCGAGAACCTGAGCATTTTACAGCTCTACTGTTTCCAGACACAATGATATTTTGAAATAAAGAATTGGAGCTTCTGCAACCGAGTTATTGATGGTTTCTTACAGGCAATTTTAGGGTTTTCCAGTTGCCAGTCTGACACCACATTCATAACCAACCAGTTGTGACGCGGCAAGTTCAGGGTCACGAATAATAATCGCTATTCATACTGGGCCTATTTGACCGAGCCTTTGGAATTTCAATAAGAAATAATGTGAATAACAATAAGGCCTAAGTGGGCCCGGGATGACGTTCCGAGCTATAGGCGATTACCGCAGACAGCTAACCACAAAGCATGTTTGCCCGTTCAAAACTAAACTATAGTGCACAATACAATCAATAATAATGATGCAACGCAATCAATGTGGTTTGCCCCGAGCGTGTGCTTTGTGACGGAGAACTGCTGAATATTCAACACTTGGTCGGTATGAAATACGGAAGAGCACGTGGAAGATCGAACTTGGCTAGCCGAACAAAATCACTGCAAAAGTCCCTCTGTAACTTTGTCTCCCCTACAGATCCATGGGATCCGAAAGCTAGATTCTACTCAGAAACAAATGTGCTTCAAGATGGCATAGGTGCGATCACCAACAAATCCCGAATAAAAAATCACTTTTTTTGATGAAAATTCAAACTTTCACCAAAAAATCAGTTCAAAGGACAGCAAGATAATTTTGGTGTAAGAAGGTGCCAAAGCAATTGTTATCAATGGAAATAAAAAGAAAAATTGTGCCTCGCTGCTATTTTAGGAAATATTGAATTTAGTAGCTGTCTATTTACTTTTGACTAAGGGTGTACTTCTTCATTTCAATTTCAAGGAGTTGTTTATGTATGCTTAACGCAACATGATCACCGTTTCGCCTTGAAAGAATGGCATTAGAGCGTCGGCGCGTCCCCGTCGCTGACTTAGCACCTAGACGGCGGGAGAATAGGATTCATTTCCACACTAATCTTCTTCAAACTGCCATTCTTTCTTACTTCAATGACAGAGGTAACTGTGGAGGCATCACCGATGGAAATAATTAACATTATACATCGCCGGGAGGACATTTTGCTCTCGGCATTTTCGACGATCTTCTTGTAAGAATACCTAGAGGTAGCGGAACCAGGGTGTGGTGCCCAATGTGGGGTTGTAGTTACGGAAGTAGGGGTGTGGAGTATACTATATTTTGGGTGTAGGATGAATCGTACAGTAGGCTATGGAGTGGGTTAAGGTGCACAAATGATACGGATGGTAATCAGTGCAGGTGTAAGAGGTGGAATGTCCCTCATACACAGGTGTGATGTATGAGAATGCCCCCCGTATGACAATGCCCGCTTTATTGTTCGGCGGACACTCAAATACAGAAAGACGTGTTGATCAGTGCCTCCCCCATTGTCATGTCGCGGCTTATTCCGTCAATCTTTTGTTGGGAGGCACTGGCAAACGGGCGGCAGTGAAAAACATTACACCGGCAAAATAACGCTGTCGGCAAAACTTCCTGCACCGATCACTTGCTGTGACAAACCGCGTCTCCAGGGTCTTCCTCAGTAATGCAACAGGGCAGCTTTCGCGTCGTCTTAAAGTTCAGCCATGGAAACGAGGTTGATTGTTGACATCTGGGATTCCAGGCGGCGGCGGCAAAACGTCATTTCGAAAATCAACATACATATTTTATGAACACAAGGTAACAATTTTCAGGCTTTGGCTGCATCAATATTTACTCTTCATTGTACGCGTTGCAGCCCTAAAATGCGCCCCGCTCTTGAACTACAGGCCATTTTATGTCACAAGCGGTTTTTTGACACGTAACTATTCATTCCGCCATTGACTATCGAATGCTTGTTCCAGCTTGGAGGAATTATACTGACAGGAGGAACAGCGAGCTAATTGCCCCTCTATAATCCCTTTTTCACACCTCCCCAAACAATGGAACACAAAGGCTTGCAGTGTTTGCACAGCAATTAAGTCTGTTCGCTTGAAGTGATCAGCGGTACCGACGCAGCCCGGATTGTCACTGCCATCTAGCGTGAGCTGGCGGTACTATGTGCCGGTATTCGAACATTCTGCGGTCTGAAAATGCACTGTTTACATGGTTTATGTCGGCAGAATACCTGCGCACTTCTAAGACCAGGAAAGACGAAACTAAGATCGGTATTCTAAGCTTTCATTCATGCAAATCGAACAAAATTTACGCATTCTACGCCATTTTTCGTGCAATGACATGGATGTCGAAAATGTTGGAGGCTGGTTGATTCAAACTGTAATAACTTTATTTCTCATAAAGTCCTGAAGTTGGCATAAAGTGATCTTAAAAGATGAGATTTTGATGATTCTCATGATATGCAGCAGTGGGGCGTCGAATGGCGTCGACGATGTTGATCGGTGTTTGAAAATCGGCCTATTCTGCCTGTTCTGAGCCGCCATCTTCATTCCACTTCCAAATTGCGCTAGGTTTATGAACGATAGCGCCGCAACTGCTGGGTCAAATTTGCAGTCCCATACATCAATCAATTTGTCTTTCTTGCCAGTATATTTATAATTCAAGTTTCATGGCGATATTCCCACTACTTCTCGATATTTTGACCCGTTTGTAACACTTGCGCGCGAGTTTGCGAACAAAGTGTAGTTCTACGATTTGTCCGCTACGAGCGCTGTGTATTGCGTGGTTGCGTCGATTTTTCGTAGGGGTCGGTAGCAACCCCTACGTTCACGTGTTCAACCGAACTTTTTTCCCGTGAGATTGTGTGCTGGAAATGTGGATGTTTTCTGTTGCTATATTTGACTAAATGTAATTTTATTCATCTGACGGACAATAAATCTCTGTCATCATGGAATAAACTGAGGTCATATGAGAACTCTCTGAGAGGCTTGTCTCCCCCGAACAAATAGGCTGATCTTACGAAAGTAGCCGAAGCTTCATCGGAAATTCCGAAGTCGCGGACTCACTCATGCGGTGTGTTTGTTTAGTAATTAGCACCTCGTTAACACCTCGTTAAGCCCATACACAATAGGGATCGGCGGTGGCGATGATGAAACCTTTGAAGTGACCTCGCTGTTCCTCCTGTCAGTATAATTCCTCCAAGGTTCCAGGAACAGTGTGTCAAATACCGCATTCGTTTACTTCCACGAGCTAGCTCGGAACAGGCTCTACAGCGTTCGTTTACACCGGAACTTCGTCATCGGGCCTTCCTCGGAGCAGGCGCGACTAGCCCTACTCGCCGAGGTGGGCTTCTCGTGTAACCTTCCCAGGATGCAAAGCAGGATGTCACTTCCGATCATGAGATGCACACAGCCCTCGCATACATCAGTGTATATCGGCGTGCAAAAGTAATCGAACGCTGTCGTGTTAGACACGAGCAAAGTGTCATGCGGATATTCAGCCAATCACAGCACATTTTTCTCGTGTCTAACACGACAGCGTTCGATTACTGGCTGTTGTGCGCACGCTCAGCTTGTCCTTCCGGGGCTTGCCCGAGGAAGGCCCGAGGAAGTAATCGAATGCGGTAAAAATGGTAGCAAGAGGGCTTTTACTCTTGTATGTATGTACACATGAACCTTATTTAGGAATTCTGATAAGAGGTAACAGAACAAGTCAAAAGTACATCCACGTGAAAAGGGACAATGCGAAATTCCATGCTGATGCCACTAATCAGAAGAGATGCCCTTTCCATCTTTACGTGTTCAAGGAAGTCATCTGTCTACGCGGCGACATCCGGCAAGAAACATGATTCTTGGCATTTCTCTCACCTTAATAAGCAATTAGGATCGGCAGTTGCCACCGAGTCAATGATCCCCTGCGGGGCCACATCTATCCTCCATCTTACTTGATAGATTATGCATGGGAGTCATTCATTCAACATCTATATTTGCGCATATCCATCAAGTAGCCTCAAAGCGCCGTTATCTCGAGGTACCGTATGATAACATTGTACGATCCAATCATACTCTTTCTCAAAATGATTGTCCACTCCAATGCCCACGGAGGCAAACTCTACAACAGTGCCGATTTTCTCCACTACGTTACACAAATAGACACTGTCATCGACCAGTCGCCGCCATGTTTGACCGCATCACTCCTCCTAATTAAATAGAGTTACCGTTAGGAGCCTGATCACAACTGGTAGATATTTTTCCATTTAACCTTCCGCTGCACTACTTTTCAAGATGGTAACCTTCGAACGATACTAGAGGGTGTTGGTTGAACCCATTCTGCATATAATGCATCGTGTAGAAATCGCTAACCTCTTCCTACACTCTGCAGCCAGCAGCCAGATTCCGTGTTCAACACTTTGGGATTTTCTCGTGCGACCAATCAGAAGCCTCGGTTCTCTCGCGATAATTTATTCAATACGAGTACGCCGTTCAACGTCGTAGCGAACAACACTAACCTGCTGGTACATAATTGACTTCCCGCTGCCAGTCCTACAACAGACTAACAAAAAATCTCCATCGAATATTGCCTCCACGACTTCTTTTCGAGTACTTTTAAGTCCTTCCACGGATACTTTGCATTCGAATCAAGTTTCATCGAGCCCGCCATCTTGTCATCACAACCGAGCTACCGATCCAAGCTTTGCCGTGATTGGTTACTATTTTTGGGACCGGTGAAATCCTTGAACACGGAAAGTGGTTTGCTTGCGTGAAGGTCAACATGGTCAAGGGAGGAGAAGCCGAGTCTTGACCTGAACTCAGTGAAGATGGTTGAACCTCGTCCCAAGACCCTCTAGTGTCAAGATTGCCCCACGGAGGCAAATATTATGCATTATCCGATTGGCTGACGTACGCGTATCCGTTTTGTAATTCATTGAATATCCATGTTCCGGTTCGAATGCAATTGGCGCCTTCATGTGGCCAGTTTGTTGTGCTGGTGGTTTAAAGATAATATATCACGGATATTTTCGCGGGCCACGAAAATCATTGTTTATTTACATTTTGTTTGTTTATTTCTCGTTTTTCTTTGTCTTACGAGTAATTTGTTGGTGGCGTGCCCCTCTAGAAATTCTTTTGATACTGAAAATATTCAATTTGGTGGGTTGGCATGTCCCAAAAGTCCAAAATAACATAATGTAAACATCAATATTTACAAACATNGGTGAACCTTGTGAGATGAGCCTTGGTCACACTACATAAAATCCCCGGTTTTTGCGGTCACTGTGTACAGCTCTGGAAAAAATTATTAGACGACCCAGACAATATCAGACATAGAAATTGACTTCCCATAATGAATTGACTTCCCATTATGGTCAGCACACCTGTCATTGTGCTGATCATATTGAGATCACAAAATTTATTTCTTCTTTCTGCTTCTTCCACCATGCGATTTTCCTACGGTTTCTAAAAAAACGGCTGAATAAATCAAAGTCATCCTGTCTACCCGGCGCCATCCGGCACCATCATGCAGTTTTCGCTTCAAGCATTCAGAGAGGCAGCGCACTGAATGGACATATAAAAAATGGCACAATGGCACAATGTTCCTGAGCGCTGCAAACGCCGCGTCCCGGAACATGATTCTGTTCCCAGGCGCTAGGTGGCGCGGCGTCCAGGAACAGGTTTTTTGGTTCCAGGGCGCTGTGATAAATTTTGTGCCTGAGCGCTGTCCAAACGCCGCGCCTGGGCACAAGATGTTGTTTCTTGGCGCTGCGCCGCGCCTACCCACAAGATAATGTTCGGCACAAGATGATGTGCCAGTGCGCTGCCTAAATTATTGAAAGTGGCTATTCTTACGACGATGCTTATTTTTACGACGATAGTTTTTGGGAGTTTTTAGGGATTTAGGATTAGCGAATAGGGTTTAGGGTAGTGTTAGGGCTAGAGGTACCTTCACCCCAGAAGCAAGGTAGTGCGTAAAAAATACTTCAGATAGACAGCTGTGTCCTATTTTCTTAATGACGTCTAGACTACATGTAGATTTCCATAGATATGATAATGTATACCGCTTCTTACATGTACTTTATGTAATTAACAGAATTAATTTCCAATTAAAATGATTAAAATTCATATTCCTATTTTTCACCAAGTTTTATTATCAGTAGACATGCCTCACCTAAAAACGTAGTAGTAGTATTAGGTTTTGGAACTTTTAGCGTAAACTGGTTAGAGGTTAAGCACATTTTTCAAAGTATCAACTTTCTGATACTTTGAAAAATATGAATACCGCTGCCCAGTTAACGCAAAAAGTTCCAAAATTTTGTAAACCCATATTCTGCGGTTTTGCTTTATCTAATGGCATCAAAATTTGTGCGAGGGTCCGTGGGTTCGATTTTTGTGCGAGGGTCCGTGGGTTCGATTCTGGTAGGAAGCAATGTCTTTCACCGTAGAAACTCGATTTCTATAAATTTCAAACTTTCCTGAAAAGTACGAAAATCTCAAATTATCAAAATTTCGATGATCTCTGATATCTCTGCAACTACTCGAGATATTTTGATGAAATAAAGCCCAAAATCCTTAGAAAGTCCCACTCTATCAAAACTGCAACAAAAGTCACAAAAAATTACATAATAAAAACGTTGATTTTCAGGTTTTTTTCTGATGAACTATATGATTACGATAGTTCCAAATTTCCCAAATTTTGATGCAGAAATATCGCCAACAAGATAGACTTTCGTGTGGTACAAGCTGTGTTAAAATTGGCCCAGTAGTATTTGTCAGGGTGTTAGGTGTAGATAAACTTATGTCAATGACTGTACATGTACGTACATGTAATATACATGTACAATGTACTTCGCTAGGCTGCTAAAAAAATTCCAAATACTATTACTGTGGCAGGCTATGATATCCCTTCGAAATTATTCAATTTGTCGACAAACCTGGATGTGCAGATGTTTCCAATCTAATTATTCTTTCGACATTTATTTTATACTCTTTTTAAATATCCCACACAAGTTCCATTAGCCAATAAATTCAGTGCACGTGAGCCGCCATAACGTACATTTATAACTACTAAAGGGCACTGTGGTAAAAGTCGTAGTCATTGCGGCATCGAGTAGAACTGCGATCTGAGGAGTTCACATTCGGACGGAAACATGGCAAGCAAAGTCAACAGGTAACAAATCATTTTTTGAGATTTCCAATTTTTCCACATTCTTTTCCGTTTCCACCATTATGGACGGAAGAAAGCGTCACACTCATTCCAGTTTTGAATCCTTGCTTGTATCTACCGATTCAAAACTGTTGTGGCAAGAGCTCCTCGACAAAGTGCAACAGGGATGAAACGCTCACGGTAGTTCTTGCTGCGATTTCTTGCGGGCGGCTGTACGGACACGCCGGTAGAGAGTTTCGCAAAGCCCCCGAAACGCCGACGGGAAAGTCTATATCCTATTGCTCGGTGCTCTCTTCATGGCATCGAACAATGGGATTGGCGTTCGCGCTGGCGTTTCGGGGGCTTTGCGAAAACTCTCAGCGGCCTCACGGTCGCAAACGTTTGTGAACCTTTATTAGGGGATTTCCGCAAAGCCCCCGAAACGCCAACGCGAACGCCAAACCCATTGTTCGATGCCACGAAGAGAACACCGAACAAAAGAACAGACCTTCGCGTTGCGTTTTGGGGGATTTACGAAACCTCCCTATTGTCAACGGCGTGTAAAGGTCTGTACTGTGGTGGAAATGACTTCTCTCCTTGGCATTTGCTTTGCAAGAAACATGGATCACGTTGCATCGTGTTTTCTGTCGTCATCTGAGTAGTTGTCTTGAGATGTGAGAAAATGTTTAAGTCACGGAAACAAATATAATATAAGCCAACGGGATTTTCTATCAGCTTTCGTCGTAAGAAATGAGGAGATACTAAGAGAAACCTCCATAATGAAAAAATTTTTGGGTCTGGACATTATTTGTTGCTTTCTTTCTTTCTTTCTTTGCATGAACATTTGAAGAGGGTATGTCTATCTTTGAAATCTTCACTTCTTTTCCAAACTTTCTTCTCTTTCTAATGCCCGCTGTACACGATCAAATTTTTCATCCAATTTTTTGGAAATTCAGATTCCGGGCCTATTGGGGCTTCAATGTACATGTAGAAACCCGCATGTAGGCCTTTATTGAGCATATTCAGAAAATTGGATGAAAAATTTGATCGTGTACAGCGGGCATAAGTCTGAGACCTTTAATAAAATGATACACGTGTATTTCTCTCCTTTCTCGTTTCAGCATGTTAATCAGCGTACTCCTGCTTGGACTGTTTCTACTGTCTTTATCACATGTGAATGCAGGTGAGTCAGAATGTACACATTCGGTCCCGTTTGCTTTATTTTAGACGAGATTTTTTCCAACGTTGTTTTCAATTTCAGACGATCCTTTCCAAATCTGCATGACGCACTGTCACACGACTATTTAAAAAGGATTTTATTCTCAATTTTAATGAGCGGTGAGGTCCCGTGCGCTGCTGACACCAAGCGGTAACAACTGGAAATAACCATTCCGTCAAACGCTAGGCCCTTCCTCTTTAGAATGAACTTACAATAGGCTGTAATCCATGTGTACGCCCATATCAAAATTTCATGCCATTTTTGGGACAGTAGAAGACTATCTTAAAAAATCGTTCTGTAGTGGTATACAGGGATCTCTCACTAAGCTAAAGTCGATTGCTTCATGAAGAATCAGTTTGCGAATATTTCTAATTATCGGCACCCGTTTCGAGTAGCCCTATACACAATGAAATACAATACAACGTACCTCCCATTCACACAAATTATAAAGGGCGAACAATGCCAAAAGAGGAATGAATTTCTATTGAAAACAGGTTAAAGTCAAATATCGATCACCGTTTATTCTTGACGGATCAAGAAAAGCTTCTGAAACTTTTTAGCGTTACTTCTTACCTAATCAAAGTTGAATCTGCGGGGAGAATACTTGTTTGTGTACTTCTAATTCAGTGCTCGCGTTTTTCGGCCTCAAACCGCAAACTAACCGCAACGTTTGCCATATATGGTCATCGCGCTACACGAGAAAGACATGCACACGAAGCACTACGTTCAAACGGTCGTGGTCATTATTTTTCACTTTCAGATATGTCCATGAATGCTGATCTAGCACGCGTCAAACGCAGCAAACTGCTGAGGAGGCGTTCCCTCACAGACGCTGGCACCGATAGTTTGTGGAAGCGCCAATGCTGTGACACTATTCCATTTTTGCAAGTGTGCTGTCGACACCTTGAGAAGAGGAAGTGAAATGAGCCAAACGATGTGGACAATAACATTGGGAGACCTGCTACTCCTGTAGATTAAGAAATGCGAAAAAGAAGATAAAAACAGTGACATTGTGATGATCTCGATTCCACGTAATGTTGGCAAATACATGTACGTGAAACTTGTGCTATTTGCTCCTGCCTCTGTCAGAGTTACCCAGTACATGTATTTGAACTTCTTTTTAAGTGTTAACATTAATTAAAGGCCGGGTTTATTTGGCAAGCATGCTTGCCAAGCAGTTCCCTTTTTCGTCCTTATTTAGCAAGCATGCTTGCCATCTAATGCTGAAAAATGTCTCTATTTGGCAAGCATGTCACGCCCCCAAATGAATATTAATCAGGATATGTGCTTGCCATATTATTCAGCACGTTTGGCTATTGGGCAAGCAGGTATGCCATTTGTTTGTTATAACCTTGGAGGAAGTTATAACCTATCCAGGTGCAAGCAAGGGCCAAGGGAGATCGGGGGGGGGGGGCACACTTACACAGAGTAAAAAACCTCATGTCCACACTGGAAAAAAATTCCGGCTCGTGTTGAGTACTTTGGACTACTCATCAGTCATTTTGTCCGTGAGATGAGTAGAAAGGTACTAATCGCGGGTACTCATCGAGTACTCAGCGGGCCAAGGAGCTGCATTTGGATTTCCTTACTACTCGCTATGAGTATCTTTCTACTAGCTATGAGTATCTTTCTACTCAATATGAGTACCTTTCTACTCATCTCACGGACAAAACGAGTACCCCGAAGGTACTCAACATGATTAGGATTTTTTTTTCAGTGCATGTTGTACTTTTTGGACGGAAAATTTGGGAGGCACGGCGCTGATTTTAGGCACGGGCGGGAGCGATAGTATTTTTTGATCTTGAACTTACTTAACGGAACCCAAACAACAATATTCATGTCAATGGCACCCTCACCTTTGGCGTAGTTACGGAGCATTGACTACTGTGGCCAATGAGGCCACCATCCGGCAGTCGTTAATTGAATTGTTGGTACCTTCCACTGTTCGGATCTATTTTTGTACGAAAACACAAAATGTTTCTTCTTGATATGCCTTTTCGGAGAAAAAGGGAAAAAACAAGAAAAACGAACAAAATGAAAAAAAAAGAAAAAAACCACGAGTGTGATCACACAAGTTTCGAACCTGCGACATCGGGGTTGCTAGCCCATCACTCTTTGCACTGCGCTAATCAACTGGCTGCAGATATGGGGTGGGAATTTATTAACTGGTTCAGGACAATGCAGGTAACTCGTCGTTTAAGCCAAACTTGGCGTACTGTTTGGAAAACCTGGGTCGATAAATAACCACTTTCTTCTGAAAATCGCTTGTAGGTGGCTCTTTTCCGCAAGGCCCCCTCCACTAAACGATATTTTCTGCCCTGCCAGCGGGCCTGCCAGCTGCTCTGGGAGCGCTGCATAATTAATGAGCTAGACGTGCATCCAAGACTATACGCTTACTGCATACACAGCAGGTAACTGTGCAAATAAACAGTTCGATGCCTTTAACGCCATCTTAAAATCTTCGTTGGAGGCATAGCCTACTCCCAATCGCAACTTTTCGATGCCTTTTGGCGAGGGCTGCGACGGCGAGTCGGAGGACGCCATCTTCATCTTCTGTTTGCATAATTAATGGGGTCTAATTAATATTCATTATTGTCTGCTTGCAATCTAAGACCAAATTTCTGGTAATTCGGCAAGCATTTGCTTGCCAAATAACCACTTCCTTAATTAAAATTGTATATAGCCATAGGAAGCCACTGGGAGAACTGAAACATTTCTAGATTACGTAATGCCAAAACGAAGATAAAAATGGTGACATTGCGATTGTCTCGATTTGTCCTTATGTTGGCAGAGACTCAAAATTGGCTCTAATTGACCGACTTCCATCAAAACTCATCCTGTAGGCCTTCCTGGATTATGTAAGTGGTCTAGAGGCAAAATAACAAAGAGTGGGCATGTCTTATATCGAGGCCGTGGTTCGGGGAAAGTTCTCGTCATTAAATGTTGCATGTGAAAAATACCCCGCCTGCCTTTTAACTTCTTTTTAGGTTATGTGTGGCCAGAGGAAGCCATTGGGAGACCTGACGCACTTGTGGATTAAAAGAAGATAAAAATGTGCCCTGACTTCCATCAAAACGCATTCTGTAGGCCTTCCTGGAAAATGTTAGTGATCTAGAGGCAAAAAATAACAAAGAGTGAGCTATACGTTTCTTTCTTGCAAAAAAATGCCGTCTCATCGAGGCCATGGTTGGAGGAAAGTTTTCGATATTCGCTAAGGCCCCTATTACATACACTATCCTGTGGAAGTTGTTCAGCTAGTGACTGTATGACAGCAATTATTGCTGTCATTCTGTCACTAGCTGAACAACTTCCACGGGATGGTCTTTGGACAGTTACTAGACAGCAAATTTTCGACAGAAAATGTCACGTGGAGCAGCGTCTTTAAAGATTGCGTGTTCTTCCTCTTGCCTACAGACCATATATACTGTAAACCTTGAATAATTAGCCACGGTCAGGAACCAACGTCTCCAGCAAAAACGAAGGCAGTCTCTAGCAGCTACAAAACGTGCCAGTTTAACAGACAGGTTGACACATCCACTCACACCAGTTTTCTATGTTTTTCCCCATTAGCTCAGCTGACTGCGTAAAAATACACCGAAGTAAAAAAAAGGTTCACGTCCCCTATGTGCCCTATCCAAAATCCTCTGGAGACAGGGACGTGTTTATACCAGAGTATACACACCAAGATAGCAGCTGTAAGATCAAAGAGGTCTGGTATAGCCGGTGTAATATTTTTCAATCCCCCCCCCCCCCGTTTGTCAGTGCAAAATGNAACCCCCCCCCCCCCCCGTTTGTCAGTGCAAAATGTGCAATATTTCTGCCCAGTTAACGCAAAATAGTTACAAAATTTCGTAAACACATAATTCGGAGCTTAGCTTTATCTAACGGCATCAAAATTTCCTGAAAGGCATATGAAAATCTCAAATTATCAAAATTTTGATAGTCTCAAATATCTCAGCAACCACTCGACATATTTTATTCTGTTGAAAAAAGCACAAAATCTTTAGAAAGTTCCAGTCTATCAAAACTGCGACAAAAAGCAAAAAAAGTTACTGAATAAAAATTTAGATTTTTAAGATTTTTTCTGATGAGCTATTACCGTGCATACGTAATTACGACATTTCCAAATTTCCAAAATTTTGATGCAGAAATATGACCGACATGATGTACTTTCATGTGGAACAAAGCTTGTTAAAATTGACACAGTCGTATTTAAAATATTCAAGATGTCAGGTGAAGATAAATTTATATCCATGACTGTACTTATGTGTCCTGACACAAGATGGCGTTCAAGACACTTCAGTCAATGATACAATTGTAATCGATTTTAAGTGATTATTTTAGCGATATTTCTTACTTGCGATAACTGTAAATGTTGATACACGCCACCTGGTGGCACGCATTTGAACGAACCGACCTCGAACTAGATCGAGGCGGGTTCGGTAACCTGCACCGTGTAAAAGTGATCAATCCATCCTGAACTGAACCCGCCCGAGGAGGGTGGAGGTAGGTTTCCTCGAACCAGCACCGTGTAAAAAGGGCTATTGTCGTCCTGGGTATACCTTATGTTTACCCAGGATCATCCTGGGTAATCCTTTTCTTTACCCAGGACGGCCCTGGGTAAACATAAGGATCCTTAACTTTACCCAGATTGGAGTTCCCGAGTGGTGTAGTGAGGTTGATATTCAGCGTAAATCATGAAATGAAGGGTGGCCTCGAACTAGGCCTATAGCTCCTAAGTCCTTGAGAATTTACTTTCAGTCCCTTTTGAAAAGTTGTGGGGATTGGTCTTTTCTCCCTATTCCACACCCCGGAGCAGGTATAGCGGTAATTTTCAGCCCTTTCGAGTTATGCTCGTACTGCATGTTCTGCAAAAAGTAAATTCATGAAAATGACGAAATGCACACGGATCATACATGTTCTACCTAGGCCTATCGCTCCTTAGTCCTTGAGAATTTACTATCGGTCCCTTTTGAAAAGTTGTAGGGATTGGTCTTGTCTTCCTATTGCAAACCCCGGAGGAGGTATAGCGGTAATTTTCAGCACTTTTTAGCAATGATTCTACTGCATGTTCTCTGCCGAAAGAGACGCACGTACAGCATGATTCGGCGGGAACTCCCAAGCTGGGTAAAGTTAAGGACCCTTATGTTTACCCAGGATGATCCTGGGTAAAGAAAATGATTACCCAGGATAATCCTGGGTAAACAAGGTATACCCAGGACGACATTGGCCCATTCAGCCGCAGTATCCTGATTTAGATTACGCCCGAAACATTTTAACGATACATGTGTACTATAGTATTTCTCGTTTCAGAAGGTTAACCAGTGTACTCCTGCTTGGGCTGTGTCTACTACGGTCTTTATCACATGTGAATGCAGCTGCTATCCAAAAATAGAGCACAAAAGGCGACACACAAAATGAAACTACATGTAGGATCTTGTCTTGTTTTAACGCATCTTCTTTTAATTTTCCATTTCCTCCGCAATACACCTTTTCTTTGAGGGAGTCCATTACCGAGTAGTCCATGGGGGTGCGATCAGGACTTTGAGGACTCAGTACTCATCTTTATGGCCCCTCAAAGTAGGTTAGAATGGTGTAGGAGGGGGCCCCACTGATTGACACATGATAGTGCCCATGCAGATAAGCCGGCATCATCAACTTGTCAGGTGACGCAATTCTGACATTTCTCATATTTCATTTTTCAACATGCCATTTTTAATCGAGTAGTGCATCCAGAATAGGCAGTGGATATTTTAAAACTTTTTACAGTACATGTAGACTCAAAACATTGCCATCTTAGGAGATGCAAAATTTCATTAAATTCTATGCGAGGAAAAGTGAGCTATGCCTAGATAAAATTGTTCCACTTTTTTGGGACACCCCGATACATACTTCGCTAGGCTGCTGAAAACATGCAATTTCAAATACTATTACTGTGGCAGGCTATGATATCCCTTTGAAATTATTCAATTTGTCAACCGACCTGGATGTGCAGATGTTTCCAATCAAACTTTTTTTGTATTTATTTTATACTGTTTTAAATATCCCACACAAGTTCCGTTAGCCAATAACTTCAGTGCAGGTGAGCCGCCGTAACGTCCCCTTTATGACCGAGGGCACTGTGGTAAAAGTCGTAGTCACTGCGGCATCAAGTAGAACTGCGATCTGAGGAGTTCACATCGGACGGAAACATGGCAAGCAAAGTTAACAGGTACATGTAGTTCTTCGCAAAGCCCCCGAAACGCCGACGCGAATGTCTGTGCTATTGCTCGGTGCTCTCTTTGTGGCATCGAACAATGGGATTGGCGTTCGCGTTGGCGTTTCGGGGGCTTAGCGAAAACTCTCAGTGGCCTCACGGTCGCGAAAGTTTGTGAACCTTTATTAGGGGGTTTTCACAAAGCCCCCGAAAAACTAATGCGAACGCCAAATCCATTGTTCTATGCCACGAAGAGAGCACCGAACAAAAGGATAGACGTTCGCGTTGGCGTTTCGGGGGATTTACGAAACCTCCCTATTGTCACGGCGTGTAAGGTCTATCAGCTTTCGTCGTAAGAAATGAGGAGATACTAAGAGAAACCTCCATAATGAAAAGATTTGGGTCTGGACATTAATTATTGCTGATGCCAGGACTTTCTTTGCATGAACATTTGAAGAGGGTATGTCTATCTTTGAAATCATCACTTCTTTTCCAAACTTTCTTCTCTTTCTAAGTCTGAGACCTTTAATAAAATGATACACGTGTATTTCTCCTTTCTCGTTTCAGCATGTTAATCAGCGTACTCCTGCTTGCACTGTTTCTACTGTCTTTATCACATGTGAATGCAGGTAAGTCAGAATGTACACATTCGGTCCCGTTTGCTTTATTTTACACGAGATTTTTTCCAACGTTGTAGGTAGGCGGGGTCCCCGTAAACATGAAACTGCTGACCATTTTCATCTCGTGGAAGTTGATCAAGCTGCTCATTCAGTCCACTTTCACGAAGAAGACGCCTTCCCTCACACGGACCCCACAGATGTCCTACAAGACCGTTTGGCAGTGACAACGATTGAAATTTTAAGGCGTGTACTCTCTTATGCCCGTTGAATACGGCCCTTTGAAATGTGACAGGACGGCAAATGGGCCGCACCGTGCCATCGATAAATCCAAAGCATCGGGGCAGAGGAGCTCCCGACTCATGAATGGCTTCAGAGTACATGTTGAGGTGGTGCACATTCATCCAGGGTTGGTTCAGATTGGTCAAGAGATGGCCATGTTCCTGATGCAGGAAGTCAACAGTTTCATTAATTGCTAGCGACAGCACTGACGTAGGCCTCCCAAACAGTTCCTCCAGGTCGCTCAATCTGTTTGGATATAGGCCTACCAAACGCCTTTAAGCCATACAGAGTGCATCTACACCCTGTTTCTGCAAGTGATGACAGCAGGAACTCGGAGCACACGAGCGATCTCTTTGATCTCGTCCTTCTTGAATGTAAATTTATCATCATCATCATCATCATCATCATATGGGCGTCTTGAGCCTGCAGGCTCTTTGCCATAAAACTTATGCAATATATATACAAAAAGTAACGCATGAGGTGCGGGTAAGGACGGACTTTCTGCAAATTGTGACCAAAACGGTGCCGAGTAAAATAGATAACACTGTGCTCTGTTCCTCCTGAGAATAGAATCAATATGTACACGAATGACGCCAACGGTAAACAACAACATCCTTGCAAAGGGCATCAGATAGGCTAT
>NMRB01001427.1:113781-155886 GCA_002633025.1 Notospermus geniculatus
AGGAAGTGAAATGAGCCAAACGATGTGGACAATAACATTGGGAGACCTGCTACTCCTGTAGATTAAGAAATGCGAAAAAGAAGATAAAAACAGTGACATTGTGATGATCTCGATTCCACGTAATGTTGGCAAATACATGTACGTGGAACTTGTGCTATTTGCTCCTGCCTCTGTCAGAGTTACCCAGTACATGTATTTGAACTTCTTTTTAAGTTTTAACAATTAAAATTGTACATTGTATATGGCCAAAGGAAGCCACTGGGAGAACTGAAACTTTTGTGGATTACGAAATGCCAAATCGAAGATAAAAATGCTGACATTGCGATTGTCTCCGGTTCGTATAAGAAGACCGGAATACAACGAAATACGCCAAAATACGCCGGAATACACCAAAATATCGCCGAAAACACGATACAAAAAGTTTAATTTCTCTCTTATGCTGTAGCTGCGGTATTTATTTATACATTCATACATTTCTGGATTACGAAATGCCAAAACGAAGATAAAAATGGTGACATTGCGATTGTCTCGATTTGTCCTTATGTTGGCAAAGACTCAAAATGTGCTCTAATTGGCCGACTTCCATCAAAACTCATCCTGTAGGCCTTCCTGGATTATGTAAGTGGTGAGGCAAAATAACAAAGAGTGGGCTACATTGTATCTTACTCACGTTTCTTTCCATAAAAAAATGCCGTCATGACTCANCTTGGCCGCAGAGTCTGTTGGCATTCGCCTGTCAAATCATGGGTAGGCCTAAATACTCTCACCTTGAGTTCTTCAGGGGCATGCCCTGTTAACTCCTCCGTTTTCAGTTATAGCTCTAGCACTCATTGGTGCACAATAAAACATCTATTTTATAGGAACAAAACAAATCCTCAAAAATCTATACCCCACCCCCAACCTGGTTCCGATAACTCTGGATTATGTACATGTAAGTGGTCTAGAGGCAAAATAACAAAGAGTGGGCTACATTGTATATTACTCACGTTTCTTTCCATAAAAAAATGCCGTCATGACTCATCGAGGCCGTGGTTCGAGGAAAGTTCTTGTCATTAAATTGTTGATATACAACAAGTCAGTCTCCAGAATTTCAGCAAATTTTCGGTCCCCAACGGGATCTTTTTCAAGCCTGTCACTTCACACTATGGAAATTCAGAACAGACTGTTCTGTTCTGAATTTTCATAGTGTGAAGTGACAGGCTTGAAAAAGGTCCCGTTGGGGACCGAAAATATGCTAAAATTCTGGAGATTGACTTGTTGTATATTATCATTTTGTGTGTTATTCTTTGTGCTATTCTTTTGCTTGGTCATTAAATGTTGCATGTGAAAAATACGCCGCCTGCCTTTTAACTTCTTTTTAGGTTATGTGCGGCCACAGGAAGCCATTGGGAGACCTCATACACTTGTGGATTAAGAAATGCGAAAAAGAAGATAAAAATGTGGCCCGGACTTCCATCAAAACTCATCCTGTAGGCCTTCCTGGATTATGTTAGCGATATTGAGGCAAAAATAACAAAGAGTGGGCTATATAAAAATAACAAAGTGTGGGCTATATGACTACGTTTCTTTCTAGCAAAAAATGCCGTCTCATCGAGGCCATGGTTCGAGGAAAGTTTTCGATATTAGTGAGTTTTCGCAAACCTAACGAAATACGGAGTACACAATACTAAATTTCTATTTCATTTCCATGATCTAATGTATTTCAGGAGGTGGTTGGTACCATAAAATATCCCTGCTGCTAGAGCGTCTTTTAACATATTGTGAGACCGAGAGAGTTTTAGTGGTGCACCTTGAACTTTTAAATTTCCACTTCGTAACTACGAAGTGGAAAATACACAGAAACTCTGTTGCTATTGCATCATACGCTAAAAGACGCACTTGCAGTAGGCCTATAGGTGATATTTGTGGCACCAACCATCACCAGAAATAAATTAGGTCATTGGAGTGAAGTCCAACCGTATTTCGTACTTCGTTTTTCGTCAGGGTTGCGAAAACCCTGTATTCGCTAAGGCCTCTATTACACACTATCCCGTGGAAGTTATTCAGCTAGTGACTGTATGACAGCAATTATTGCTGTCATACAGTCACCAGCTGAACAACTTCCACAGGATAGTCTTTGGACAGTTACCAGACAGCAAATTTTCGACAGAAAACTGTCACGTGGTGCTAGCGTCTTTAAAGATTGCGTGTTCTTCCTCTTGCCTACAGACCATACATACTGTAAACCTTGAATAATTAGCCACGGTCAGGAACCAACGTCTCCAGCAAAAACGAAGGCAGTAGCTCTAGCAGCTACAAAACGTGCCAGTCTAACAGGCAGACTGACACATCCACTCACACCAGTTTTCTATGTTTTTCCCCATAGCACAGCTGACTGCGTAAAAATACACCGAAGTAAAAAAGGGTCACGTCCCCTGTGTGCACTATCAAAAAAACCTCTGGAGACAGGAAAACGTTTATACCAGAATATACACACCAAAATCGCAGCTGTAACAGATCAGAGAGGTCTGGTATCGCCGGTGTGTAATACTTTTCACTGTGCACGAGACTACAGAAAAGACTGAGCTGAATCCCAAATGTAGATCTGAAATATCCTGTGCAAACAGGAGGTGTCAACAATTAACGTAAATATTAGGAGCCTGTTTCATAAACTGACTTCAAGCTAATGGTACTTTTAACCAAATGGAAAATGCATTGAAGTTCATGGACTATCAGCCTAAAGTCACTTTATAAAAAAGGCCCAAGATTAAAACAAAAACGGCGTAATGTTTTATACCACATGTACATTGTATTATTCCACCAAAAGGAGCTAATTCTGAAACTTCTGACCCAAGTTATATCTTCATCGCCCACGTTTCCATAATACAGAGTGTTTTCATTACGCACTATCAGCTTCTCCCATGATCTCACTGTCCATTAATTGCGGACCTACATGTACCCACTGGCATGATTGGCCTTACTGCACGGGCCATTTGACTTCAAATTTATCACGACGAATGCACTAAGCTTGGTTCCCGGTCCCACCTCGTACATCAGAGTAAATAACATGAAATGGCCAGGGCCATTGTGCTCACCTCTGTGATAAGTCTCCGTGGTTAAGTGTGAAACTGTGACTCTCATGGTGAATGTTGAAGGATCAGTACAGATAAAGATAAAGCTGAACACACCAAGAAGTACTTTCCTGCCTAAGTCACAGATGTCAAAAATACTATTTTTCAAGATGGCCACCTGGTGGCGACACGTGACATTCGTTGGGACTGAAATTTTAGCAGGAATGTACAGGATACTTGCATAGATATTTAGACAACATTGAAACATTTTAACATTTACTACCGGTGAGACATGGCCAAAGTCAATTTTTCAAGATGGCCACCTGGCAGCCATGTTGAAGTCCAATCGAACCGACATTTGGCATATAAGTAGACAGTACCAAGACACATATTTAGGCATGGTTAAAGCATCATAGCTACCACTATTTATGAGGTGTGGGTCGAAGTCCATTTTTCAAGATGGCTCCCTGGCGGCCATATTTGACGTCGAATCTGACTGAAATTTACCATATACATGGTACCTAGATACATAGTTTGTCAAGGTTAAAACATCCTACATGTACCTACTCATATTTATAAAANGTGACCCTTCATCAGCTAAGGTAACATGCTTCAACTCATTTTTTTATGTGTAGCAACACTCACAATGCCTAATTGGTAACTTTGACCATTCAGATCGATAGATTTGAACAGTCTTGTCGAGCATGACCGAAGAAGTAGATCCCGGAGCAATATGGCGCTGTCCGATATACATCAGAGATACGATGTTGGCACGAATCGTTCTCTGACGTTCAGATTGTTTTTATTGGATGCCCGTAAGATAAATACATGTACTCGCGTCGTTCTCGGGAGAGTGGCGTTGCATCCAACCTTCCATTCCAACCTTTTCGCTACATTGCTTAGTCGCTTTTTTCATTTGGTGTCATTGTCTTACTATTGGTTATCGTATAGGCTAAGTGGTCCCCGTAGGCATAAACTGTCCCAAGAGAGAACATGAAATTTACATTGCCTGGAACTGAGCGGGCAGCATTTTTTTCCCAATCGACATACAAAATATCCTTTGTGATCAACTTTTCCCCCCAAACGACATACATGTAGCAGACGCTACTTAATCCCCAATATTAAAGGGGCACGATATTGTCAACTTTTGTCGACAGCCGGCGCCACCGGTGGTGATTGCATCATTCTCCAATACCATAATTCTGCCTTCCCCCCAGTGTTGGAGAATGATTGTATGACTACAATGCAATGTGCATGCAGCCTAACACTAACCCGAACCCTTACCCTAACCCAATCAACCCTCTATTCACTTGTTTCGCAATTAGTATTGTCGATTGAGAAGAAATGTTCGGAACGGGCATGGAGTGGTCCAATGTGCATTGCACCAATATATAAATATAACCTCATCAAACCGAAACATCAACATGGGCAGGGAGAGTGGGCTGAAATACATGTAGCCTGAGGCTTTTCCGTATACACACTACAGCCATATAATTCATGTTTTGTTTTGTTTTTTCTTTTCATTTTCATTCACAGTGCGAAAAACATTCATGTTGAAAATGCCCCAAATATCAATGTTAAAGCCCCACTGTATTGAATTTGAAAAGCACAAATCATCGCCGCGATTCTCGACGTCAGTGCACGACGTCAGTGTAGTGTAAAATGCACTACGCTCCATCTGAATACATTAGAGCTCTCTCTGTCGTTTTTTCTAATCTGTGCTGAAAACTAGGCCTTGATTCTCTGAAGTTGGTATGGAGGCAAGCATTATGGGCACCTAAGGAGGCCATGAGACCTCTATGTGCACTCTCCTAACATTTTGAAAATATCGTAAAATTCAATACATCGCCAAATATTGGCTGGTATTCATAAAAGTTAGCAAATGCTTTTATAAGATTTGCACAGCGAGGTCCAATGTAAATGAACTGCAAAACTTGAAGTTAAAGCATTTGCTTGCTACCTTATGAATATCAGCCAATATCTACATCGTGAATTGCTTTCGGCCCCTAAAATAAGATTTTTCATTAAAGAGCAATTTCGTGGGGTGTTCGAGAATTAAATGACGATTTTAACGCACTCTTCTGTCTAATTTTGTTGTCGAGAGAAGGCGGTGCGAGAACTACATGTATCTATGGAACTTACCCCCAAGCTGCGACAGTTGGAACTACGGTCGAAGCATTCACGACACAGTATATGTATCTTATTAAGCCAAGATCAAAGGAATGGGGCAATTTCACCCCTAAGGGCCTCACGTCAGACAGCATTCATTATAAGACGTTCCCGACAGATAAAGGACACATTGCAGTTTCCGAAGTAGTCAAGGCTACACGACATCGTGACAATTCTTCGATCGTCTTTGCATCTCTCGGTGGTAATGATAGAATGAGACGTTTTCACACTCAACGAGACACGACAGACATAAAACGATTATCTTTGTCGGCAGACTGTTTGGACAGCCAGTTGGATGAACAAGGGCTAACGAACACCCTATTGATTCTAATTTCTATTGGCGAACATGTTTTAGAAAAAATGATTTCTAAAGAATTTGTTCAAGAAATAATAACGGGTTTCTAAAGCCTGCAGCACACTGGAGGTATCTGCTGAGCAAAAAGTCATTCGAGACCGTTTGTTCAGCAGACGTCATGGTACGCGTGTGCGCGTAATTTCGGTGAGTTTTTTGCCTCGCGAGGCAGAAAGCTCGCGTGTGCGCGTATTTTTCGGTGAGCTATCTGCTGAGCAAACGGCCTCGAATGACTTTTTGCTCAGCAGATAGCTCCAGTGTGCGGCAGGATTAAGGTGAAAGACATAGCTTCCTACCCGACTCGAACCCCCGGACCCTCGCAGTAGGATTTGTTCCACTTTAAGGCTGGGGGCTACCTATAGCTGAGCTCATTCCCTAGTGGCAATCCACGGAACTGGCCTTTGTGCGACCAGTCATTCACATTCAGATTAACTGGTATACTGTTTTCGAAAACCAATCTTCAGTGTACGTGCCGACCCTAAATCTTTTGTGTCCACTGCGGGTATTGTTCAGCTCTGTCACTGGTGCTTTGGTCACAAGTGGCCGAACAGAGTTTAGCCAACCGGCGGGAATAGTGCAAATCTACATAACAAAGAAGTAACTGGCGAGTGGTATGGAATTTTTCAAATTTGCAAAACAAGTTTTCTCTTTTGTGGACGCATATATTTGAAAAATTTCTTTTGGATGTTATTGCCATATGTGCATTCTAGGGCAACACGATCGCCTTTTTTGAATAGTTGGTCGGGAATATGAAATATTTCAAAAACTGTAAATAGAGCCCTTTTTTGGCATTAATTAGTTTATACCAATTAAACGGAAAGTCCTTTCGTAAAAAACGGATCGTTACGCCCTGCAGGCATCAGTCCTGTACCTTACAGACTATGTGGGAAACTGATGTGTCGCATCCCAAGTCTACAAAATTGTTTGCGAACTCAAATTTTGACAACCTGTTATAACTTAATTAACTCCATCGTAATTAGTCAAAATGAACAATTCTTTCACAGAACGGGAGCCTAAAGGTTGTAGCTAAAACATTTTGTTAACATCAGTTTGTAACTTTTTGTCATGAATATGTTAGGACGCTTTTTTTCAAAGAGCGTCAATAAAGTCGGCATAGGTAGCCCCCCGCCTTAAACGTGCCAGGATATACATCCTGCAGTACAGCCCAGCGATTGATCCTTGTAATGCTTGTAAAGAATTTCTTGTGTGTGTGTGTTTGGAAATGTAGGACTATAATTGTGTGGTAACAGTATTGAATAGGCCTAAACGAAGGCCTAAAAGCAGAAGATGACTTCCTGAGGATGACAGATAATGTCATTAATGACGTGACATAATTAATGTTAGTACTGGAAGGAACTCTTCTGAGTACAATATGTACATGTGCGTACATATACATGTACTTCAAACGGTACAGACATGGCAGTGTACATGTATGTGGGCCTATCCAACAGTATGAAACATGATGTCTCATCTGGACGTGACCCAAGGTTGGTCAGCAATAAAAGTCTGTTTTTACCTTTCTGAATTATTATTTTGCCAAAAGTAAGCCAAGGCTCATGCATGCAGCAGTGCATATTAATGAAATATTACTATAATTATTTTGAATCTGAGACGTCATGGTAAGTTTTTATGTTTTTGCAGGTTTTAAAACATGTTTATATCAATGGTGTACATCCTCTGTACATTCAATGTTTGTTATTGCTCTTGGGCCCAACATGGCCGACTTTGGCAATCTATACCCACATGTATGTACAAAGTAGAGTTGATAAAAACAAGCGCAAAACGATTCTCTCGAGTGTGAGATGTTATAAGATGGACGAAGCCGTAGAAAAAACCCACACCAGCATAATGCCGCGGCTGCGAGCCTGAGGAAAAAAGCTACGCTGGGGGATTATACCGTAGGTTTCACGAAAGAAATCGTAGGTCTTTCCCTAATACCAACTAAAGGTCATACGATTGCGAGATTGAAGCCGCCGTCGTATTGTGGAAGTGAACTTTGAAAGAAAAGCAGATTAGTTTCTTGTAGGGAACTTTCTGCATGGAAAAATCAGGGCGCAGGACGTCTATTCAGAAAACACACTTGACATAGATGGCGTTATCTTCTATGACACCACTAGCGCAGGTGCTAGGTTTCCATCTTGAAAGTAATGCAGATTATTACATTTTAGTAAAGGTTTTTAACAATCGTGAAGAGGCCAAGCCGTGCCTTCACCAACCCAGATAAATCTACGCTACAGATGTAGTTCCCAGAATAAATGATATTGAAAATGGGTTGAATGCGAATATGTTCCGACTAAAAGGAGTTTGTGTTGATAACAAGTGGTATTAGAAATGAAATGAATACTAATTACATGTATAAAGAAGTGTGTGTTTTTGTGGTAGGAAGCATTTTGAACATGAAAATAGTTCCGAGAACGGAAGAACAAGATGGCGGCCGCCGATATGGACGAGAAAAGCCGGGATAAAAGAATGCATACATGTAAGCCTGCCTGTTGTGCGGTGTATCCAGGCTGGTCAATCTGAAACATGCAATGTATGGGGAGGTTATCCTAATCCAGATTTTTCATTTGGATGAACTGCAGGTGGAATTCCAGATCAGGTTGTGATTAGGCCGACCTAACAAATTCTTCATGCGCGCCGGCAAAATCCAAGATGGCGGCCTTCCACCCACGCTAGTGGTGAAATGAGGTACGATATTTCGCCGCTAGTGTCAAGTGTGTTCAGAAAAAAGTCCACTTTATACCGTGTTCCGCGTCTTCGGCTGGTTGTCCTTGGCTTGATTCACACACATCTGAATTATCGATCCACATTTCGAAACGAATCGCATCCTCAATAATCCAAGAAGCTGCATGTAGTGTATTATATGTTATCCTTCGAATCATTACCCTTTATACATACTGATGATGCACAGGATGTACAGTGTGTACCAGTTTTTATTGTATTGAATTTCGCATCAAACCGACATCAGAACAAGTCAATTTCAGAAAAAGCATTGGGCCGTATTCTAGAACGTTCCTTAACATTAAGGTCCACCTTAAATCTATTGTTCTCGACGGTTTTACAATAGACTTAAGGTCGACCTCAACGTTAAGGAACGTTCTAGAATACGGGCCATTGAATTCAAGTTTAAGATCAAGACAATCACTAATGATATTTTGCTTCCCAAAGCAGTTGTCACAATTCTTGATTTTTTTCTCTGCCTCACGCCCACCCTTCCCAGCACTACACTGTTCAATGCACAGTCCATAACTGTTTGGGGACTATAGGGCCGTTTAGACGACAAGCAAAAAAACCACATTCAGATTCCGATTGGATCCGATCGACCCGCATCGGGTTTATTTGCGTTTAGGCGAGATTTGAATGTGGTCCAATGCGGTCCAATGTGGATTCGGGACCATTTTAAATCCACATTGGACCGCATTGGGTAGCGTTTACACGCAAGAGTTTTGAACCACAATCGGATTCGATCGGATCGCATGTGGAATTTTGCCTGTCGTCTAAACGGCCCTAATGTGAACATGTTGACGTATAGCAATAAAACCTCTTCCAGGAATTTAGGCACGAGTCTGTAGGCCAATTAGAACGCCCATGCAGGGCTCTTTGTCCATGTCATCTTAAAATAGAATCTATTGAAGGAACCGTGATCGATATCGAAATCATGCAATCAACTGCAGTAAAGCGGCCTATCCACGTGCAATATTATTGCACAATATGAGGATCAAAATGGGCAATATTATTGCCAATCTTTCTCCCATCCATTATGCCAGAAGCACGTGACACCCATTTTGGGCCCCACATTGTGCAATAATATTGTACCGTGGAAAAACCGCTTTAAACCTTCATAAGCTGACCTCGTTCAGTGTTGAGGTGGCTTGACAATAGGGGTCTTTAGACGACAGGCAAAAATCCACATGCGATCGGATCGAATCCGATTGTGGTTCAAAACTCTTGCGTGTAAACGCTACGCAATGCGGTCCAATGTGGATTTATGGTCCCGAATCCACATTGGACCGCATTGGACCACATACGACCACATTCAGATCTCGTCTAAACGCAAATGAGACCCGATGCGGGTCGATCGGATCCAATCGGATTGAATCTGAATGTGGTTTAGGGCCGTTTAGACGACAAGCCATATTATGGGAAAACTAGAATAGACGGCCACCATCTTGTTGGAAAGGGTCATACACTTTACTTCACCATTGGGCACTTACACTAACCCTAGGCTAACCAATAATATTGCAACCTGCACTTTATACCGACCTTGTCAAGATCCTTACGTGGCTATCGAGTTAAAGATAATGTATCACGACTTCATTGAATGTTTACATTTTGAACTTTTGGGACATGCCAACCCATCAAATTGAATGCTTTCGGTATCAAAAGGATTTCTACAGGGAATGCCACAAATAAATTACTCGTAAGATAAAGAAAGACTGGACACAACAAACAAAATGTAAATAAACAATGGTTTTCGTGCCGCGCGAAATACCCATGATACATTTATCTTTAAAATGCATCATGCGACACGATATGGAATGATGATCTGCATCTTAAACGCCAACACTAACGATGCAAATCACGGTGCATCGGGATTGGTCATTAACACATTGAATAACTTTTTTTCGATTAAACTACTGCGGCGGCATCTGTTTGTTTGATTTTTCTAATTTCTGATGATGGGTACGCACTTTTGTTGCATCTGAAATGACCAGTGTTACGCGTGAGGTGATCACCATTAATCTTCACGAGTCGCACTCCTTTTTCTGATATTGTTCTGTGACGATCGCACTTTAAAGCCTGCCGCACACTGGAGCTATGCTGAGCTATGCGAGGCCGTTTGCTCAGCAGGATAGCTCGCTTGTGTGTATTTTCGGTGACGAGGCAGAAAACTCACCTAAACATTTAAGGGGGCGGTAGTGGAAACATACAGCGCCGTTTTAGTGCGGCGGTCGAAGGTTGAACCGTGTTATTTATGAATAACCATGTATTGTTAATAAAATTAGGCGTCAAGGACAAGCTGATCATGGTTCGTTGTCAAAACCTACACTCTTTCAAAAATATTGTCCAGCACAATGCTTTTGTACACCCGATGCGTCCGTGCGCATAGGCCTATTTTAATGACAATGAGGAGGTTACTTTAATAGCCCGCGTATTTCGAAAAGCGTAGGCGTGTTTAGGCCAAAATATGAAAATTTTGGGAAGATTTTTCTCGTCCATCAGGCATCGCACTTCAGTGGTTTCTTTTCATTTGGCAGCAGTATATTGGTGCGCAGGGCGCGACGTTGAGATTTTTTCACTATTCAACAGGATTCAGGAGATATTCAAAAAGTTCATTTTTGACCCATTTTTGGCACAAATTACATAATTATCATTACTAAGAATTAGAATTTGCAAATTATCTCAACGTCGGCACCTGCACATATGTATTCCCCAAAAAGTCAAATGGGGGGTCTCATTGTTTGCTTAATTAGCTGATTAATGAAAGATGAAAGCACATCGTTTACAATTCAGATGTGTAGAACAAGAGTCGCAATTTCATAGAAATACATGAAATCGATGCTACCTTTTTGCTTGAAGAAAATATGAATTGTTTTCAGTCGCCATTCGCAGTGCGCTTTCTTATGGCTACCGCCCCCTTAAAACGCTGGCTGAAACAACGTTCAGTGATAACATCATTTTATCTTAAAGCACTTTGAAAATATGAATTTAAAATTCTTCTTATGTTAGAACAGACTTTTGTTAAAACTGAAAATATGGGCCCGAAAGGTCTTTCCTCTGGATAGGACAAAGCAATCTCGCTAGCTCACAGACATGACAGAGGCACGCGTTCGTTTTCGGTTACTCCACTTGTACCTCTGGCTTCATACGCCCTCACTCCGCTCGGAATGAGCACAGTGAATAACAAACCGATCTACAGCTAGTTTTTACACCTAAAAATCATCTTACCACCAAGATTGTAAATGTACAAAACATGATTTTTACACTTTACTCCATTTGTGTTGCACGTTGCGGCGTTTTACACGACCGTCGTATGGCTGTGCTTCGGTATCGGCCGTTCCGGCAGATATACATGTAGTTTCCATTTTAGAAACAACCGAATCGATGGGCCAATCAGCTTCGTAATTTTGTGAGGTGATCATAACTATGTGCTATGTACCTTGGAGGCAGCCACCTTGAATGACCTCTTTCATATACGCAAACAGAAAGACGGTGCATAAACGTTTGGAGGCAGAGTCTGCAGAAAGGTGGAACTCCTGAGTCATGACCGTCTGACCTCTGCGTTGGAGATGGAGAACAAAGATCACATCGGTTTGCATAACATCAATGGTGATTTATTCCTACAACTCAAATTCAACATATAATTCAACATACTAAAACTAGTTACATAACTGATTAGAAGAAAATAACAATGTGCATTTTATATACAGTTTGATGGCAACCATCGCTTTTGACCAGCTGGGACTCTTTTCGAGTTGCACCGTCGTTGTATGGGTATTCGTAAAATAAGAAACGAAGAAACAAAACCAGAAACGAAGAAATGAAGCAATAAAAGCATGGAACAACCAGGTAATTGGAACGGGGATGACTGACTTGTTTGTCCAGGCTGGAGGCCGCTCCTGCGTGACTGTTATGTTACGTCGAAAAGAAGAAACTTCTTCAACTTTGTGAATAGGAACTGCGTAATGTGTGGATAGGAACTGGACATGAGATTAATACAAGTCATTAATACAAGTGAGTAAGTCATTAAGTCATTTACATTCTGTTCGGTGATGTTTTTAGTGATGATTTGCATCCTTTTGGCAGATAGACCATGCCAGCATTGAACACTTGTAGTCATTCCACTTTCCGGCACGACGGGAGGGCGATTCAAGGGCGACACAATTCTTAAGGGTTGAGGTTTCGGGTTGTCGCACGCCACCAATAACTGCCCAGTTGCTGTAGCCGCTGCTGGTTCCATCAGTCCAAACAAAGGTTCCCTCGGATGCTCGGTCATTGGCACCGATCCACATACCGCGGCTGTTAGGTAGACTGGAATGAAAAGAGATGTTGACAGGGTGCAACCATCTTCGACAATCGAAGGCTGATCTGCTAACCACTGCGTTACATCGCACATCTACCCTTCGAGAAATAGACCGGTCCACGGCGTATCTTGGCACGATGCCAACTTTACCGGTCGACCAATCAGATTGCATTTTATATCGGGTCTTCGGCAGGGGCTTCGGTTACCACTATTCATACTACCAGACTGGGCCGTCACGCGATACCGTGATGAAAACGTGCACGTGACTTTGTCGCGCCAAACCGCGCAATGATTGTACAAAATACAATATTTGTTTTGGCATAAAACACCTACAATCCTGCGTGGACGGGACGGAAACTTCTCACCGTAAACTTATACAATTTTTGTCAATAAACAAGCAAGAATTCACTGTGTCATACTCACGTTTAAAGATTTTACAGATGCGGTTGCGCCACATTCGATCCACTTCCTCTTTTCACCACGAAAGTCACGGTAAAGCGCGAATCACGGTAACGCGTGACGGCCCAGTCTGACTACGTGGAAATTTTACAACACTGGTTCTGATTGGCCTCCTCTTCTCGAGGCAGCGGATCCGTCGCAGACAGGTCAATTTCTCGAAGGGTGATATGGGATATAACGGAGTGGTGAGCAGATTGCCCTTCGATTATCGAAGATGGGTGCAAACGGAATTGGCTGCAGCTCACCGAAGGCTGCGACTCGTTTTGGTCGCGCTGATCATGTTATTTTTATCGTAAAATGCCCGTCGCGTTGGCCTTTCGCAGATTTTCTATGTAGGTTTTTATTTCCTATATTCAAGGAAAATGCGACCGTAACTGACTGCCTCTGAGGTTATTATGGTTAAAGTAACACTCCATTTTGATCTGCCAATCAGTTGGCATGAGAATCTATACTGACATCTATTGCATAGTGAAGAACATTTACGATCAACATCTGAACCAAAATCTGTAGGTTGCCAGGTTGCTTATGCCACCTGGCAATATGAAGTGTCTGTACTGACATGAGCCTAATACATGTAGCTAGTTGCCTAAGGTCCCTTTTAAAATTGCTGTAATGAAAGCGACACATTACACCTGAATTCACTGAATATTTCTAGAGAATTTCCTGTTGTGTTTTATACTTACACCCAAGTGTTGAGGAAGAAGTCATTTGTGGTTCGGTCGTGGATACTGGCTAGGTTGGCTCCCATGTTCCCACAGTTTCTCAGCGACATTTGCCAGTTCTTCATCCCTCGTACCAGGAAGTAGCACTTGCCATTAAGAAATCGCCAATTCCTTCCGTCGGTTTTATCGCAAAAAGAGGCCGTGGCAGCTGAGGGAGAAAGAAATGAAACAATGGTATGCAGGAGTAACCACCACAGAGGAAAAGTTATCCATAATCTATACCGTAACACGGAAACCGTTCGGACTCTGGAAAAAACTTAGTGAGGTTTCGCAAATCTGACGAAAGACGAAGTACGAAATACGAAATTCAGTCATTTCCAGGTCCTGCATGTATGTATTTGTGGACATTGGTGCATCTTTAATTTTCCACTTCGTAACTACATTTATACTTCGTATTTACGAAGTTGAAACGTAGCTCTATCGGTCTAACGTCATACACTAAAAAGACGCTCTTAATTACAACATTTAAATTTATTGTTGTTTACGAGTAGGAAATGTAATACGTACACATTTCGCAGAGGTAGTGAGCAGTGGCTGTACATTGGAAGTCATACCAATCGCCTGTCTGGTCTGTCACTTTGGTCATCGTTAAGCAATTATGGACTCTTCCGTGAGTGGGCAATTGGTTTCTGTTCCAGACTCCCCAAGAGTTGAAGCTCCATCGCGATCCGTCATTCCATACCCAGGTGCCTTCATCAGCTTCATCGGTAGCGCCAAGGTAGACGTAATCTCCTGTGACGCTTGGCCTGAAAGTGGAACAGCAAAAAAACGTCAAAAGATACATGTATCGACCTTCCTCGAATTCACAGACGACGAAGAGCGAGTTTCCATGTCCTGTAAGCAGAGTCCACACGATACAACGTCATGTATACAACAACATCCAACTTTGATATCTGTCCAAGTTTGATCTTGTTGGACGAGACCATCCACACTATCCAACATCAAGAGATCCCAGAGGTGAATCAAGGATTCAGATTCCCAGAGATCCCAGAGGTGAATCAAGAATTCAGATTCACCTCTGGGATCTCTTCTACATAGCGCCTGAGGAAGACCCCGATTGGGGTCGAAAATTTGCGAAATATTCGGAGGCGACTTTCCGATTTATTGATTCTTCCAACAAAGCCAAACACCTAACCGTTGTTGTATGCTGTTGGATGTCCAATGCTGTATCGTGTAGACTATGAAGAGGACTTCAACTTCGGTGACTGTGTAGAAGTTTTAACTTAATAAGACGTTGAAGCCAAATTTTGAGTATTGATAATACATGTATAGCCACATTCTTTAATGTTATGGCAGAAAGATTTTCATCTAGGATCAAAACTTAATAAATATTAATTCTTACCATATATTGTTCATAATGAAGTTGTGCTCGGCCTGGCTAGTGACACTGGCTAAGTGGCCACCTCTGGCATTACACTCGTTCTCGGCATTAGCAAAGTTGGACGGAATGTTAAAGTATTTGAAGCATTTTATTCCATCGGTGTAGGTGGTCCATCCAGCAGGGCACCCTGTAAAAGATCCACTGACGGGTTTAGTAAACCGACCGACGTTGTTCCCCCTTGGTAAGAGTCTATCCCCGAACTCATTGATCATCCTATTGAAGGTACTTGTGGCACACACCACGCCGGATTCATCATCAGTAAGAAGTGCGGTTTCGCTAATCTGACGAAACACGAGCGAAGTACGAAATTCAACTTCATTTCCATTTCCATGACTTCAGGAGATGGTTGGTACCACAAATAATATATGGTCTGCTGCACTAAGAGCGTCCTTTAGCGTATGACGTTAGACCGAAGTGAAAATTGAAAAAATTTCAAGTTGCACCATAACTCTCGGTCTTCCATGATATGCTAAAAGACGAACTGGCAGCAGGGACATCTGCATCCTGAGAACATCAGGCATTCTTAGTGCTCGCTCCCTTCGTCACCGCGGTGACGAAGGGTGCGAGCACTAAGAACCCCTGATGTTCTCAGGATGGGACATCTGCGGTACCAGCCATCTACAGTAGGTCCTGGAAATGAAGTTTAATTTCGTATTTCGTACTTCGTGTTTCGTCAGATTTGCGAAACCTCGCTAGTGTCGGCTGTCTTTAAACGAGGGCCAACCACGGTGTATTAGGGTACCCCTATTACTGTTTATGAAGTATAGGGCTTGCCCCAAGGCTGCAATCACAAAGGCTTCGCGGTGGCGAACTCCTTGTGAAGCCTTTGTTAACAGGCGTGTAAGTGTCGTGTGTAGTTCAATGTGTGGTTGCAGCCTCATGGACTGCGGGCCAACTTGTGGAAAACTAAGTCATGAGTTTTAATCGCATTTGTCACACGATTAGCAGCTTGTTGACATGTTGATGTTGGAGCAGGCAAGTTTATTGAGGGATTAGCTCTCTGGGCATACATACGGATGGCACGCTTTGATCTTTTATTGGCCGATGTCTGCAAAATGGAGAGGGAAAAATTAATCTTAAGGGTCAAACCATACTGGAGGTAATCTGGGGTTACTAATTCTCACTCCCTCCGTCACCGTGTGCGTCGGTGACGAAAGGAACCGGCGTTTAAAGGGAGACATCCGAAAGATATTGCCAGGCGGGCACTCTTTGCCATAACCCACAGCGCCATCTGTTAATCGACCTTGACACTACGCTAATCAAAACAAAAACAGGCCCCGAGAGAGCTATCAGTGAGTTTAGAACACGTATCTAACCAAAAAATGCTAGTTTGTTAAATACACACCCTGAACTCGCGAATTCGGGGGTGTATTTTTTTACAAACTAGAGTTTTTTGGTTAGATACATGTACGTGTTCTAAACTCACTGATAGCTCTCTCGGGGCCTGTGCCATAACGCAACGCGCCATCTGTTAATCGACGGTGACACTACGCTAATCAAAACAAAAACAAAGAGTGCCCACCGGGCAATATCTTTCGGGTGTCTCCCTTTAAAAGGCATTTTGAATGTCATCGCATATTGTCCGTAATGTGTTACTGCCAATATTTTCTTGCTACAGGTCTACACAAATGTCATGCCTAGTCTACAGGAGGAGTTCCACTTTTCCAAAAGTGTGCAACTCCCCAGGCTCAGACCAGCCAACGCCCTTGGATGGCCTCTTCCTTACTAACCAGAGCCAATAATGCTATGGTTTCGGCCCTGACGGAAAAGAAATACAGTACAAAGAAGGAAACACTGAAAACGAGGAACATTTGCTGATTTCCAATGGGTCACCAATGCTTTTGTACAATGTAATAGAAGAAAAGGCATTTACTTGTCCTCGTTCAAATCTGTGGCCATGTCATAATGTTCCCGAACTTACCATGCGAGTGTGGGGTGTACCTTCTTCTGGGTGGACATGTATTGCACGCAGGAGGGGACATTTTAGACTACGTAACAGTTTTAAAGGGTTCCTCTGGCATTGTGTGTGGTGTAACTCCGAATTTTTACAAAAAAAATGATGAATTATGTTCCGGAGAATCTAGACTACGACAGCGAGTCTCCAACCTGACAGAGCCTACATGTAACTACAGTACTGGGCGATGCAGTAGATCTGGGCCAACCGCACAGAAAGTCCGATAGTGCTTTCGGTGCCTATCGGCGGTTATTCGATGCGGTCGGCACAATGATACTTGCATTGGAGAAAGAAAGTTGATTTGTCGTCACATCCCACCGAGAAATACAATAAAACGTTCCAAGATTGGTCACAAAAAACAAGAGGTACTCATTACAACGAAAAAATTGTACAACATCACTCACCGTCGCAACCATAAAAATAGCGAGGATCGCAAGCACCAAATTTCTGCCGAGTGACTCCATCTTGCCGGTTGTCCAGCTCAGGCGAGTGTGCAGCGAAATAATTTGACCGGTTTACGCCCAGCTTTTAAATCTTGCCACCCTTGTTACAAACTTACGCAACGTACCTTCCAGATATACCATGACAAAGAAGTCTTGCGCATACCACTTATATAATTCTCTCAGAAATGCTTCGGATTTATTGTTATGCATTGGACTTTTGAAGGTATTCATTCAAGTATTGGTTGTAACAACAAGTGTCGGTTTGTAACACGAAGATGTTTCGTAATGGTCTATGCACGATACTACAAAATTGGACCAACACATTTGATCGTGTGTGACGGGAAAATTGGATGGAAAGAATTCCATGAAGAAGACTGATCGTGTGGCGGGGGCCAAATTTGATCAAACATGTTTGACGAAAACGTTGGACCAACATGTTGTATCGTGTGTATGGGCCATTACACGAAGATGTTAAGGGTTTTCGTTGAAGACTTTAAGGGGGATGTAAAGAGGCCACTGAGTGAATTACCACAAGTGGCACCCATCCAAAAAGTCCAATATCCGTTTGTGAGGCAGACAGGAGGGCATGGCCATCAGTGTCTATACATGCACAGCTCACTGTACACTGCGTATGTACACTATTACACAAGCCCCATTGTCTTAACGAGACATTACATCACCTGAGCTGCGGGGCAATCAAACTCCAAGCCAGCACCCTTTCCAACTAATCAAGTAACATAAAACGCAACAGAAGGAATATAGCTAGAGTCAACGAGACACGACAATGTTGTCTTCATCACTAATAGTCCACAATCACCGGTGAAATTTGCACTGCATTTTCTAATTGCACAAAACATGGGAGCTGCCATTTCCACGTAGTCTCGCTCAGTTACACATGTTGTGTTGGGCATCCCACTACACATTTTCCAGTGAATTCGACGACTTTTTGCTGTTGGTCACATGACTGGTCGAGTTCGGACTGTATTCAACCCGAGTAACGATGTCGGTCACATATTATGACGTCAAAAGAGTAGATTCCCGAGGAATTTATGGAGTTCGGGTTGCGACCCGATTGGACCGAGTTGAACTTCGAAAGTAGTTCGGGTAACTCATTATGGCAGCTCCCATGTTTTGTGAAATTGGAAATGCAGTGCAAGTTTCACGGTGATTCTGGACGATCCGCGATAAAATCAACATTTTCGTGGCTCGTTGTCTCTAGCTATATTTATTCTGTTGCGTTTTATGTTATTTGATTAGTCGGAAAGGGTGCTGGCTTGGAGTTTGATTGCACCTAAGCTCAGGTGATGTAATGTCTCGTAAAGACAATGAATGGGGCTTGTTAATTAGTGTGTGTGTGCAGTGTACAGTGAGCCATGCATATACACGGATGGCCATGCCCTTCTGGCTGTCAACCTCACGGATATTGAACTTTTTGGATGGGTCCCACTTGTGGTACTTCACTCAGTGACAGTGGCCTCTTTACATCCCCCTTAAAGACAATCTCCTTCCAAGAAATTTTCTTTCCAAATTCATAGATAGTTCCCTGGCACACTCTAAAAAGTCAGAACGCGAAATTTCTTCAGTCCTAATACGTAACGTTGTCGTGTGGGGGATTTTGGTTAATGTTGGAATGTACTTATCCTCCAAACATCATCTTTGTTGTTTGGAAATATTTAGGTCCCTTTTTAAGGGTTTCACACTATTGTGAACACTATAGTTAGAACGCAAGACGCCGATTCAAAACACAAAATTTGTCCCAGATTTGAGAACAACAATGCAACATAACACCATTCTTTTGCGTTTGTGTTCTCAAATCTGGAAACGAAAAATCAAGCATGAAAATAAAGAGCACCTCGTGCCTAATAAAAGAGACGCTCTCCTGTTGCACTTCTGCGAAACTAATGCATCCTTCTTCCATTTTGGTTCCCTCAGTCACCGCTAGGTTGAAAGGTGACTTCGGTAGCGGCCGCCATCTTCGGGGCGAATTTTTCGCCCCGATGCTATTTTTAGAAACAGAATGACCTGATTAGAATCCCAAACAAACCCACGTGTTCAGAAAATGTCAACATGGCCGATTGGCAGGATGTCAGACATGTGACAAGGGAATCCCCAAATTATGATAATGAGTCTCAACAAAATGGCGGTCGCTACCGAAGTCACCTTTCAACCTAGCGGTGACTGTGGGAACCAAAATGTCCTTCTTCGACTCGCTCTCAACAACAGTGAGAAGCCAAGATACTAAACACTGAAAGGTCGTTCCTCTGGATAGGACAAGGCAATCTCGCTAGCCCAGAGGTACGAGTTCCGTTTTATGCCAAGTGTTATATCTGCCAGTGTTTCTGTGTGTGAGTGTACCCCCTGTTGTTTGGGAAACGCTGGCACATATATCGACATGTTTCTCTGTGTGTCCTCTATTGTCAAGTCACCGCTTATTTCGTCAGACAATAGGAGGGGAACACTCGCTGATGGGGAACACTGGCAGATGTTACCAGCTACACCGACACCGAGTGACTTAGTCAATACGCTTCACTTGTACTTGTACCTCTTATCTGGCTTCATACATGTACACTCATGCCAAAAAGTACATGGACAGTGTTTTTTACCATGTACATGAAGTAATGCATAATTTTGGGTTCTAGCTCAAATATATAGCCCTACAACATCTTTTATATGTCCAAGAGCAAATTTCAAGGAAAATATGAAAATATCATGCAAGTATCATGATTTTTACACTTTACTCATTTTGTGTTGCACTTTTTTGCGCCGAATTACACGACCGTCATATGGCTGTGCTTCGGTATCGGTTGTTCCGACAGAAATAATTTCCGTTTTAGAAACAACCGAATTTGACCACGTAATTTTGTGAGGTCATAATTGTGCTACCTTGAATGACCTCATTTTTACGCGAATAGAAGTATGGTGAATAAACGTTTGGAGGCAGAGTCTTCAGAAAGGTGGAACAGTCATGACCGTCTGACCTCTGCCTTGGAGATTGAAGACAAATATCACACTGACATCGATTTGCGCAGCATATGGTGATTTATTCCTACAACTCGAATTCAACACATAACACTAGTTACATAACTGATAATATATAACAAATAAAACTAATTACATAACAAATAAAACTAATTACATAACTGATAATATATAACAAATAAAACTAGTTACATAACTGAAGAAAATAACAATGTGCATTTTATATACAGTTTGATGGCAACCATCGCAAAAGACCGACAGCTGGAACTCGTTCCGAGTAGCACCATCGTTGTATGGTTATTTGTAAGATATGGAACGAAACACAGAAATGAAGAAACCAGAAACGAAGATATGAAGCATGTAAAACATGTAACAACCAGGTAACTGGAACGGGGATCGGGGATGACAGACGTTTTTGTCCAGGCTGCGGTATCTGTAGGCCGCTCGTGCTTGACTGTAATGTTACGTCTTGGGGGAAACTTCTTGATACCTATCTAAAATCTGTGGATAGGAACTGGGTATTGTGCATTCCAATCAAAACAAGTCCGTAGAGACTGCATAGTTTAGCCAGGTCCCTATTTTATGAACAACCACTTTAAAACACTCGACTACAGACCACGAATGCACCCTTGGGCCTCGTTCCTGGCTTCGTTTGTTGCATCTCACTGAATTTCTTTGAACTGTTGCCCGTGGCTGTTAACATGAGATTAACTTAATAAATACAAGTCATTTACATGTACATGTACGTTTCGCTCTGTGATGCTCTTAAGGATTTGCATCCGTTGCATCCTTTTGGCAAATAGACCATGTCATCATTGAACACTTGTAGTCATTCCACTTTCCGGCACGACCACGAACGGGTGCTTCAAGGCCGACACAATTCTTAAGGGTTGAGGTTTCGGGTTGCCGCACACCGCCAATAACTGCCCAGTTGCTGTAGCCGCCGCTGGTCCCATCAGTCCAAACAAAGTTTCCCTCGGATGCTCGGTCATTGGCACCGATCCACACACCGCGGCCGAGAGGTTGACTGGAACGAAACGAAATGTTGACAGGGTGCAAACAACGGAATTGGCTAGCAGCTCACCGAAGGCTGCGACTCATTTTGGTCGGTGCTAATGGGGAGATTATACCCTACTGGACAAGAGGGATATTGAAGAAATTTTACATCAGCTGTGCATAGACCAAGCGGCTCCTTACATGCCTTAAGCTACGTTTAGCTGACACGCGGAAGGCTGCTTTTCCACGAGACGTTTGCGGGCGCGGAATAGGAGGCGGACGCGGGTAGAAAAGATCGATCCAACGTATTTCCCTTTAGCTATTTCACCCGCACCCGCGCCCGCCTCCTATTCCGCGCCCGCAAACGTCTCGTGGAAAAGCAGCCGAAGGCGGATCGCGGAATGCGGACCGCGGAACGCGGAAGCGGAAAATGCAATGCATTTTCGCAATACAACATATCGCTTCCGCCGGGGATTTCGCGTCCCTATACCGCATTCCGGATGTCTGGTAAACGCAGCTTTATGCCTTATTGTATTGTATTGAATTGTAAATTGGAGATGATGCTTGGGTGAGGCTACGTACGCCCGTGGTTGCATTTTTGGGTTTTCGACTCAATCTATGCACTCTGCACGAATTGTAAATAGCAAATCACCTTGCACGATTGTACAATTTATAGTAAAACCGTAAAATGGCCGTCGCGTTGGCGTTTCCGCAGAATTGCTATAGGTTTTTATTTCCTATATTCAACTCAGTGTTTCGAAAATTAAAGGAGCACGGTATTAGATCTCAAATGCGTTATTTGTCTGCCGACGTAGAGGGAGCCACCTAGCGGCAGTAAGACGAACTGAAAAAGTGCATTACAAAATGTACGTAGTAAATCGGGTCAATTCGCCGACAAGTGTAGTCAGCCCCTGGGTTGGAGAGTGGCGCGGTAGCGCCGGCTGTCGAGAAAAAGTGGCAATACTGTGGTCCTTTAAATGTAGGCGGGGCTGTGAGCTTTATCTTTTGGTTCTATCGAGGAGGACAATGGGACCATAGCTCACTCCCTCAGAAGGTGTTATTAGTGGTTAAAGCGACACTGCATTTTGATCTGGCAATCAATTGGCATGATAATAACACTGACATGTATTGCGAAGTTAAAAACATTTAACATCAACATTTGAACCAAAATCATTCTGTTGGTTGTCAGTTGCTAGCGCCACTTGTGATGAAGTGCTACACTAATATGAGCCTAATAACTAGCTGCCTAAGGCCCCTTTAAAATTATTGCAATGAAAGTGACACAATAGGCTTAAACCTGAATTCAGTGAAGATTTCTGGAGAATTTCCTGTACTGTGTTTTATACATGTACATGTAGGCCTACTTACACCCAAGTGTTGACGAAGAAGTCATTTGTGGTTCGGTCGTGGACACTGGCTAGGTTGGCTCCCATGTTCCTACAGTTTCTCTGCGACCTTTGCCAGTTCTTCATCCCTCGTACCAGGAAGTAGCACTTGCCATTAAGCAGTCGCCAATTCCTTCCGTCGGTTTTATCGCAAAAGGAGGAATCTGGGACGACCGAGGCAGCTGAGGGAGAGGAAAATAAATTAAACAACAATGGTATACAGAAGTAAGCTTATGGCACGAGATAGGAAAAGTCGTCAATAAATCTGCTATGAATCGTATGAAAACCGCTCGGACTCAGGAAAAAAATATTGGCTGAAAGCCCAAGCTTCGTTACACAATTACCTTATTCTGTGCAAAAGGTAATGGATCCACGAGTACAATGCTTTTTACTTGAAGAAAATATGTTGAGTAATAAGGGCGATACAGCCCTTTGAAGTTCCAGATTTTGTACCAAGTGGGGGAAAATTTTGTGATTTTGAAACCGGTATGCTACATGTAATTGTATGCTAATGCAATGGTGACGTCATCTCAGGAAAACACAGACTTGACAGTTAACGGATTGGTGAATTTTTTCCTTATCGAGTTTACCAAGTTTATCATTATCATATACTGGACACTCACAAAAAAATCAGTCTGGTATGCTATATTCTGTATTTCAGGAAAGGAAATACTCAGAGATGAATTAGCTCATTTTACTGAGATGACGTCATTAGCATAGAAGATAATGAGCCAGGTTCTGGCCACTTCGTTTTTCAAAGAGCTAATTTCAAATGTCCATAACTTCCTTAATTTTCAATATTTTTGAAATGTGTAAAAAGCATCGTTTTGCCTGTCAGGGCCTTTTTAATGAGATTTAAAAATGAAAAATTGAATTTGTATATGGAGCTGGGACTTTAAGCGCTGCTCCATTTGAGAATTTTCCCCGGCGCGTTGGCCGTGTATGGGCAACTCTATCATGGAAACTGTATCATTGGTCTCGGCGTAAACTGTGAGGAAACCAACACTGGTGAATTGCCCATCGAGAAATTCGCAAGTACAGCAGGGCCTAAAGGTGCTCTAGTTCGAATTGTAAACATTACGGTTTGTTTATTTACATGGATGATTATAATAGTTATTTTTCCTCGGACAGGTGGCAGCACCGTGTATACCAAAACATTAATGTTATCTATTTTTATATCTATCTTGATAAATATTCTTGTAACTGAAATATATTAATATTTAACGCTCAAAAACAAACGAAAAGTTGTGAAAGGCGCGATTTAATTCGACTTTATCTGATTTGTTAGTACCAGAAGTTGACAATAGGTGGCACACCGTAATGTTGACAATTCGAACTAGAGCACCTTTAACACTGCAACAAATTACAACATTGAAATTCATTGCTGTTTGTGAGTAAGAATACGTACGCTTCTCGCAGAGGTAGTGAGCAGTGTCTGTACATTGGAAGTCATACCAATCGCCTGTCTGGTCTGTCACTTTGGTCATCGTTAAGCAGTTATGGACTCTTCCGTGGGTTGGCAGTTGGTTTCTGTTCCAGACTCCCCAAGAGTTGAAGCTCCATCGCGATCCGTCGTTCCATACCCAGGTGCCTTCAACAGCTTCATCGGTAGCGCCAAGGTAGACGTAATCCCCTGTCACGCTTGGCCTGAAAGTGGAANGAGGACTTCAACTTCGGTGACTAGAAGTTTTAATTACATTTTGCGTGTTGGCCACATTCTTTAATGTTATGGCAGAAAGATTTTCATCTATTTCAACATGTTCAATGTAGGATGAAAACTTTGAATAAATGTAAAATATAATAATTCTCACCATATATTGTTCATAATGAAATTGTGCTCGGCCTGGCTAGTGACACTGGCTAAGTGGCCACCTCTGGCATTACACGCGTTCTCGGCATTAGCAAAGTTGGCCCGAGTGTTATAGTATTTGAAGCATTTTATTCCATCGGTGAAGGTGGTCCATCCAGGTGGGCACCCTGTAAAAGAACCAAAGATGGGTTTAGTAAACCGACCTACTACGTTGTTCCTCTTTGACAAGAGTCTATCCCCAAACTGTCATTGATGACCCTGAAGTTACATGTGGCACACATCATGCCGGATTCGTCATTATCAGTAAGTGGTGAGGTTTCGCCAATCTGACGAAACACGGAGTACGAAAAACGAAATTCAACTTCATTTTTAGGAGATAGATGGTACCACAAATATCACCTGCATGCTGCAAGAGCGTCCTTAATGGCGATTTTAATAGACCGATCGAGTTACGGTGTTGAACTTCGAAATTAATCTTTCGTTTCCACTTCGTAAATACCAAGTGAAAATTGAAGAAAAAAAATTCTAGCTGCACCATAACTCTCTCGGTCTTTCATGATATGCTAAAAGCCGAACTGGCAGCAGGGACATTCTGTGGTACCAACCATCTCCAGAAATACATTATAGGTCCTGGAAATGAAGGTGAATTTCGTATTTCCTACTTCCCTTTTTGTCAGATTTGCAAAACTTCGCTAGTGTCGGTTGTCTTTAAACGAGGGCCAACCACGGTGTATTAGGGTACCCCTACCATTATACAATATTACTGTATATGAAGTACGTGTATAGGGCTTGCCCTAACCACCTTCATGCCCTAACAGACTGCGGGCCAACTTATGCAAAACTAAAGTCATGAGTTTTGATCACACTTGTCACACGATTAGCAGCTTGTTCACATGTTAAAGCGAATTGATATCGAAAAAATTTGATTTAGAAATAGAATTTGAAAGAGGACGAATTTTCTGGACAAAATGTTAACAAACTTCTCCAGGATGTCAACAAAGAAATGTTCCTGCATTCTGATTGGCTGAAATTTTGTGTTTACAAACACCAGCCAAATGTCAATAAAATCCGCTATCAATTCGCTTTAATGTTGGAGGAGGCGATCGTCGAAGTTTATAGAGGGATTAGCTCTCTGGGCATACATACGGATGGAAAATTTTTTTTTCATGAATAAATAATTTTTTCATGAATAAATTTTTTTTTTCATGAATAAATATTTTTTCATGAACAAATATTTTTTTCATGAATAAATATTTTTTTCATGAACAAATAATTTTTTTCATGAACAAATATTTTTTTCATGAATGAATATTTTTCATTCTTGAATGAATATTTACCATTCATGAATGAATATATTTTTGCAACAAAAATATTTTGTAGTATTGAATATTGCAACGAATATCATGCCATAGTATGTGGCCATGTCATAATGTTCTCAAACTTACCATGTGAGGGTGGGGTGTACCTTGTTCTGGGTGGACATGTATTGCACGCAGGAGGGGACATTTTAGACTACGTGTAAAAGTGTTTAAAATGGGTTCCTCTGGCATTGTGTGGTGTAACTCCGAATATGTCACAAAAATGATGAATCGTGTTCCGGAGAATCTAGACTACGAGAGTGAGTTTCCAACCTGACAGAGCCTAACTACACTGGGCGTTGGAGCAAGGAAGCTATAAAGATCAGAGAGTGCGATAGTGCTTTCTTTGCCTATCGGCAGTTAGTTAATGGGAAAATGCGTTTTATTAACTAACTGCCGATGGGCTCCGGTAGCACTAACGGACTTTCTTTGCGGTCGGCCCAATGATACTTGCATTTGAGAAAGAAGGTTGATTTGTCGTCACATTCCACCGAGAAATACAGTAAAACGTCCCAAGATGGATTACCAAAAGACAAGGGCCGACCGCAAAGAAAGTCCGATAGAGCTATCCGCGCCGATCTGATAACTCATTTTCCTATAAACTGCCGATAGGCACCGAAAGCACTATCGGACTTTTTGTGCGGTCGGCCCAGAGCATTTATACAACGAAAAAATTGTACAAAATCACTCACCGTCGCAACCATAAAAATAGCGAGGATCACAAACACCAAATTTCTGCCGAGTGACTCCATCTTGCCGCTTCTCCAGCTCAGGCGATTGTGCAGCGAAATAACTTAACCGGTTTACGCCCAGCTTTTAAATCCTGCCCACCCTTGTTACAAACTTACGCAACGTACCTTCCAGATGTTTTTGACAAAGAAATCTTCCATATTCTATGCCACTTATATAATTCTCTCAGAAACGCTTCGGATTTATTGTTATACATTGGACTTTTGAAGGTATTCATTCAAGTATTAGTTGTAACAACAAGTGTTGGTTTCCTAATACGAAGATGTTACGGGTTTTCGTTGACGATTTAAAGGCAATCTCCTCCAAGAAATTTTCTTTCCAAATTCATAGTTCCCTGGCAGAACTTTGTGATACAGACGTAGTTGTTCGCTTCGGTTGTCATTCATCACCAGCATTTTCATGTAACAGGCCGTATAGTATACAGATTTTATATATGGGGTGTTTTTCCCCAAATAAAGACAAGCAATAAGCAGGGACATCGTATAGAATATCAGGGTCACGGAGGGTTGATAAGGAGGCAACCTCAAATGGCGGCGCCACCGTCGGTATTATTTCAGACGTGCAGTAGGAAACCGTACACTCCGCGGTGAATTTTTATTGCGCCAGTGTAACGTCGATCAGTGTTCCCCGTATTTGTGTGTTTTTCTTATTGTTTCCCTCCTGACCGATTAAGCGGCAACTAACCCAACAATAACCATTCTACATGTAGGCCGCGTCTATTGTTGGGGAACACTGAGCTGAAACACTCACAGATGTTACACTTGTGTGATATTTCTGCCCGTGCCACCATCTAGAACGTCGCAGCGATCCTGACGGCAATCTCTCTGGTTGCTGTATACATGTAGCTCTCTATCGCTTGTGAGAAGAGGAATGCAACCTATATGTGTGTACTATACATGTAATTGACGGTGGCACTTTTAAGTTCAACCGCTAAATCCTCCGTGGTTTCTGATCAAAATGGCACTATTTTCACAGAGGGAACGTTGAGAAGGACATGGGGGTATCCACTGTTGCGATTTTGGCTTGAGACGGGGTTGCGTTCCCTTGCGGTTACCTTATAAGGACTTCCGATTGCCATATAAGGTAACCGCAAGGGAACGCAACCCCGTCTCAAGCCGAAATCGCAAAAGTGGATCACCCGCTTTAAGCTGCCGAGAACGAACAAAAAGCCCCATGCGACGAGCAAAAGAATTGCAAACGCCCTGCAAACACCTCAAACGAAGTCTCAGAAAATGAAACACCCTACGAGGCCAGGAGGGCGCCACCTTATTTGTCTTCGAGCTTTCGAGGTGTCAACATCCTCTGGTGAGCTCCTGCTGAACACTTTTTTGAAAGAAAAAAATTTGACCCAGCTGGGAATCGAACCCGCACCTTGTTATCTGCGTTCCACCGTCATCCCCATTCGGCCACCGAACTTGTTGGAAGACTTCTCATGTTTTTTCTTATTCGTAGTATTATTACGTAAATCGAAGGCCTACGTTTATGACAAACAGAAATCATGTATCTGTCAGCTGGCTCGTTGGCCGAGTGGATCCAGTGAAGTGAAAGAGAGGTGCTAGGTATAGATTTAGGCCTATACGGTGTGTAGATGTGGGTGGTATAAAGGAAAATGAAGATGAAACAGGTATAAGGTTGATGCATTGAAGCTGGGAAAGTTTTTGAAGATTTGCACTAAATAATGTGTTGCAGGAAGCAAATCGCATCTAGGGGCCTACAGAAAACAAGTGCCAAATTCTGAAATATAGATGAAAAAGAGAAACATGAATTATTAGACCGCTATAGTTGTAGGCTACCTGAGGTTTGTGACGTGCATTCTGCAGATCGCCTGCCAGCAGCCCATCTGCAGAATGCACTTTTAGGCCTACCCTAGATGTCTACATATGTAGGCCTAGGCCTATGCGCATGCATGCAACATGCCTCGCGCCTATCGACATGACCGACTGGTAGGGTAGGATAGGGCTACACATGTACACCATACAATGCCATACATCGCCTATTCATGTATTGTTATTTATGATGCACTAGCATAGTACCCGTCCTACGGACGGGTAGAGGTGTCACCATAGGGAGTAAGAGTGGCCATGAACTGATGAAGTAGATGCCAAAGACANAGCCATACTACCCATATGGGCCCCAAATGGGCCCCACATGTATCTGGGCACAAAAATATGGGAGCCATATTTTTCTTGGGTACATCCGGGGGTGCATGCCCACATGGGGCCCATATCTTCAACTATATGTGGGGCCCATATGGGCTTGCTCGGAGGGATATGAATACCCTTCACTTCCGATGGATATTGGCATAGGAAGGCGACTTGTGATCAAATCAGGATTTTTGTGACAGGTATACTTTTATCTTTCTCGTCTCTGCAGTTGTAATTTGAGGATGCGCAAATACGTGATTAAATGCGCAGGACCGTTTTTTGACAGTGTTGAAAATACCGCCCCTTGAACGGACGATTTTCGGCCAATTGGCCGACGCCATATTTAAACGCTGTTGTTCAATTGATCGACGCAGTTCGATTGGCGGCAACTGTCGATCGGTAGATTGAAATGCGCGCCATTCCTTCGAGCTGCGCAGTTCAATTGACCGATAACTGGCGATCGGGCGAAAATTCCTGACTGGTCACGTCGTTGCATATATTGTGATCTGATGACCGTGACCTGCACCTTCGCAGTGGCCTCCTGGCGGCTGAGTCATAAGTAACACTACGCTGTTCTGCCATCTATCTGAGATTGATAGAACTAGGGAATCGTAATTAAAATCGCTAATTACTAATTAACCAGAGTAGCTAAGGGGCTGTAAAAAAGTTATGGTTGTTTTCGATCGATAGCCGACATTTGACCGTTTACCGCTCGTCAATAGATTGTCTGGTTTGTTCTGTAGCTCCATAGCTGGAATTTCTATATAATAGTGGTATGAGATGATCAGGGGCGGTCCTTGCGGGCGATAATGGTACTAGTGGGGCTTCGCCCATACGTTTCACAGTTCGCCTCAATTCGACTAGACAAGCCTTCCTGATCGTTCAACATTTCCTTCATGCTATTTGACTTAGACGCAGGATAGTTAGACGCGTGTGATTATCCTGCGGGTAAACGCCTCTGGTGAACCACCGGACAGACATCAGACAATAGTTTTCTAGGCCTTTAACCTGTGTAATGCAGAATTTGTACGCTGATTAGGCCAAAACACCCTTAAACGTGCGATGATCACCCTTATTGAATACGGGCCTTGGTATTTACACTCCTTATAAAAGTAAATATGACATACAGGTGTGACAGAATCTAATGCCACCACCCTCTTGATGTCCCCCTGCATTGTTTGCCACAGGATCAAGGGTCTTTGTCTCTCTAGAGTCCTATTCAATGGTGCCGCTTAATCCGTATTGTATTGTTGGGGGACATTAGATTCTTTTACACCTGTATACACGTATACCGGTGTACATACTTGCTCGACTCCACTGGTTGCCAATAGCTCACCGGGTCAAATTTAAGATATTACTCTACGTTTTTAAATCATTGAATGGACTGGCACCAGAATACATGTCTTCACTGCTTCAGCCATACCGATCGTGTTGGGCTTTGCGTTGGGCCGATCAGTGCCTCCTGTGTGGGAATGATTTGAATAAATATATTCATGGCCTCAACCGCAGTCGGTCACAATCATAGCCTGTTTCAATATTTGGCAAGTATAGTTCTTTTGGGAAGTATTGCGCATTACCTCTTTTCGGACATGCCTGATTGACACGTTGCCCCGTGAATGAACAATGCTCAAGTAGGCCTAGGCTAGACCTTCCACACGCCAATCCATTCGAACCCAGAACCTTTTGACGCCTTTCAATTAGGCCACGCCGCTCCCTGACAATAGCTCTGTTGATGATTTTTGAACAGACTTTATCCGAACGTGACCAACTTCTTCATTACCATAACAAAGGGCTCGTGGGAAAAGTTGCGGACTTTCTCACACATTTTCACGAGCGATTTCTTTTTTGTGCGTGGATCGATGGTCAATCTGATTTAGAATATGATTTGGAAAAAACTTCTTCTAAGGCCGTTCCAGCCCCGATTTTTGAATTTCAGAGGAAAACACCAAAAATTATACAATTTTCTGTTCATGAATAAAGTTACATAATCAGTTAATTATTGTGCAGTTTTTCAATTCGGATATCTGAAACAATAAATAAACTCACAAATTTCGTTGGCAAACTAAACTACGGTCGTAACACATTCGAGCGATTAAATTTCAAACGGACCTCAATGAGGAACCGGCGGAACTAGTCCGTGACGTGGCGCTGACGAACAACTCAGTTAAAAGTATGACGTCGAAAGTCAAACCAACGTTATTTGCCATTTAATTCTGAAACGGCACCCTACTTCTAGCCCAAAATATACCTGAAGTGGGTCAATGAATTCTGAATTTTACACGTCCATCATCATTATAGGACTGACTCAATGTATCTGAATATTTTCAAAAGGAAATTCAAGCGGGAACATGATGAATTTCATCGATAAAATTGACTATTTTAGCGTAAATAACAGACCGAAGAGCGACGTCATTGATTCTGAATGACGCATTTCACATAACGTCACGGACGTTTTCGACGTCGCAGCGCATGCGTTCTTGTGAAAAAACTGAGTTTTCCCAGCGCCTCCTTTTAGCACGCCGGCTCCCCATTGGATGCGTTTACTATCTCCACCGCCACCTTCAGCCCTTTTCTTTCTTTCTGAAGCTTCGTGTAGCTACTTCATTCAAAAATCAATATTCATGTTCAAATCATATTCACCGCGGGTATTACAGAACGGTTTTGACATGTTTAAATAAGAAAATGCGTCTTGTTGGTGAATCCTTTTCAAATACCAATTGTCTCAAGCCTGTTACACTGCGTGACCAATTCGTGCAATCGATTTTGCATAAATATTCATTCATGAAATGATTTCATTCCTTGAAATGCGTTGGGAGCAAGAACAACATTATTGAAGAGGTGGTCACCACCTTTTGAATATAGCTAAGGTAACACCTGTTGAAAATACCCGTGTTTTTCCAGACCCGTGTCAAACCCGAGTGTACGAAAATCCCGGCGCCGAGAGGTCACACTACTACATTGTAGTTAAGCAGCCCGGCGACAGTTGCCCTGTATGCATTGACTCTTCGGTCATTTCTGTATTGGCGCAAATTACTGGAGGCGCGACAACGACGTCACTTAATGGCTGCGCCATCTGTCGCCGTGCGAAGAACTAACGAAAACACGGGGATGTAAAAAAGCACGGCGAGATTGCTGTGTTTCAAAAACCCGTGTTTTTCAGACACGGGTTTCTTGAAGCCCGGCAATTTATAGGTGTTACCGCAAAAAAACGGGGATTTTATGTAGTGTAACCACGGCTTATGTGATTTGACACAAACGGCTTGATTTCTTTCATGCATGTTACGGGATTTTGTGAAACTGACAGTGATGTAAGGATCAGTGGTGGAGCTACGAGTATCAGTGTGCGCTATCAACATCATACACTGGAATGGTGTTGGTAGAGTTACATTGATAGACGTTAACCTCAAGCGTGTCACAAATAAATTAATTTTGCAATCTCACTTATTCCCCAATCACACTGAGCTAGTTCTCTGCACGTTCTTGAAAATTGTGCCGAACGGGCTCAAACTGTCTGCGAACGGAGTGGACGTATAGTGACAACTTTTTACAGTCTTTTGATGAACTTCATGGACGGGAAGGGTGCTCCAGAACATCGAGGCGTTATTTTGCCAAGGGTTACACGTTCTAGCACGTTTTACGATTTTTTTAGGACGGGGCAGGACATTTTGAGATCTACATGCATTTCAGTGTGACAGGCCCTGTAGTAATATGGCTACGAAAAGCCTTTTTCATGAGAAATTTGTGACAGTCGTGCTCGGCTGGGGCATAATGGAACCGGACATACGACATCAGCACGTTGTTTCATTGCTCGCATGTGCTGTCATGTGTTCTCCGCTGAATTGCACTACCTTTGATATGCTACCTAAGGAAACGGCGATCGTGTGCCAGCTGAGTAAAAGGAGGGGGACGTGTATGGAGAAAACAGAGGCCTTTAAATGTCAAGGTGCCCGAATGTACCAGAAAAAGGTAATCATATCGTTTGATCTACCGTTCGAACAACGGTAATGAGGTACCGGCAGACCTAATCCGCGACGCGTCGCTGACTATCAACTCGGTCATGACTGCGTCATTGAAAGTGAGGCTAACGTTATTTTCCAATTGATTCTGAATAGCACACCCTGTTTCTAGGCCAAATATAACTGAAACATTGCACTCAGTATCCGATTTTACATTTCTATCATTAAGTACAGAAGTGCTAAAATATATCAAATTGCTTCTGAGCATAAATCTCTGTGGGAACATGATGAATTTAATCTATAAAGTTGACCATTTTAGCGTAAACGACAGGCGAATGGTCGACGTCATGGGTTGTGAATGACGCAGTTTTTGTAACGTCAGGATGACGCACGACGGCTGATGACGTTCAGCAATCGCAAAGGCATGCGCACTTGCGTTTTAACCTAGTTGATGATCAGCGCCTCCTTTTGTTTGCCGGTACCCAATTAAATCGGTCAATATTTATTGTGAGCATTTATTTCTATGCTTCGGCCACACGTATCGGAGGATGGAGTTTTTGTAGGCTTCCATGTTTCGTGTTTGTGAATGATTTGGACCTATTTTTTTTGTATTTCTGTAGCATAACTTAAGTTCTGTCTATTTTGTTGACGTTTTATGAAACTGGACTTTTGCCACTGTCGTTCGGAAAAGAATATTCTTATAACCGAAAAAAATCTCCTAATGGGGTATCGGCAACCCTAGTCCGCGACTTGGCGCTGACTACAGGTCAAAACTGCGTCATTGAAAGTGAGGCTAATGTTGTTTTCCAATCGCACACCCGCATACAAATGTATGATGATGTTTTGAACAAATGTATAATCGTGTAGACGGCCTTTAGATGTAAATGGTCGACCAAAGAGATTTTACCTAAACATGAAAATGTAATTCAAAATTATACTTGACTCGACCGCATTCTAGGGAAACGTACATTACTACTACCTTACTCAACGTATTCCAGTGATACCTCCGATTGCCAGTGACGAAGTTTTGGAACTTATGTGTGTTCGATTGCAACACCTGGATCCAAGCACACCAGTGTTATTCGTATATTATGTCAAGCGGCCCATTCGTCACAAGCGGATACTCGCTATATACAGTCCCCAACCTAACTATAATAAAGCCGTCAGATTCGGACTTCTCTACAACTCCTCCTATCACCATCAAGTGAGTGGGACGAGGCCGAATTGGACGACTGTATCAACATTCCTTATACTTCTTTACTTGAAAGTGTCGTCAACAATATGTTCAATTGAAGAAGCGAGACTGTATGATATTACGCTTGGGAAATTTACTGCAAAACTGCAATTTCCGCACGAGAGTGATTGCGGTGCTTTCTGCGCTGTCAGTGAAAATGGAAAAGCTTTCTCTAGCATCCAGTTTCTCAGCAAGCACTTGCTACATTTATTTTGCCCCGAAAGAATGTTCATCACTATTTATAATACACAAATACGAAACGTAAGTAACAGTGAAACGGTGTTAACATTAGCAAACAAGACGACAGTTTATTTGCGAGCAGTTTTTTTGCCTGGTATACAAGATTTTTGGTTGATTTACGACCATCCTCACATTTCTTTTGTATTCTTCTTCAGCCGTACTCTCACTTTTCTCATTGTCCCTGACATACCATACCAGTTGGCGTATAGACTTGAACAAACGGTGAACATCTCGTCTAGGTATAGAATCCTTTCTGCTGGTTTGGTCACGACATCTGTTGTAATTCAATACTTGAGTGATATGGATCTATCAATGGGGATATTCGAAATCAACTGTCGTCCTAATAGTCCTCTCTGTCTTAGAACAAAATACCATCTGGTTAGGCAAACCGACATCTTCATTCATGGAACATATGAAAGGTTTGATGCGTCTGCAAGAAATATGTTGGTAGTAGGCGAACTGAAGAGTACATTATTCATGTTTTGCCAGAGGGAGTTGCGCAAGGAAGAATTCATCACCCCATACTGTGTTCGGTTGTATAAAAGAAGACAGGTGTAACATCGGTGAGTGTTTCTATAGCTCAGTGTTCCCCAACAATAGACGCGGCCTAGAATGGTTATTGTTGGGCTAGTTGCCGCTTAATCCGTCAGGAGGGAAACAATAAGAAAAACACAGAAATACGGGGAACACTGATCGACGTTTCACCGGGATTATAATGATTGATCGGCTCGTTTGAAGGAGCACTTATGCTATCTCTTACTGGTATTTTGACTGCCGACGTGGAGGGAGCCACCTAGCGGTGTTATTATACTACTAGTATGATCGTATTGGTACACCCTTTACTATATTCTGTAGGTCCTAGGTCTTGTATACATGTAGGTGTCAGCACCTTCTCCATATTCATCTCAACAATAAAGTTCAATAATTTTTCACTCATTCTAAACCATTTTCCATCTAGATACGCTCATAGACAATGAGTGATTGCACACAACAAGTGCAGTCGTCGCTTGAGACGGTATAGCTTACATGGTGTCAGAATGTTTCACGCGTAGGTCACGCACATTTGACTTTGAAATCCATGTTCCTGTCGGAACCTCACTTCCGGGAAACGCCGACCGCCACAATCATAAAACCACACGAGTGGGATTTCCGAGGTAGCAGAACGCACGAGTGATGATCTTTTGCCAGGAACCCCCGAGACCGAAGGTCGAGGGGGTTCCGGGGAAAAGATCATCACGAGTGTGTTCTGCTTCCTCGGAAATCTCACGAGTGTGGTTTTATATTTATCATATACCCCACAAGAAGCACAAAAAATGACAAAAATACCCCACCGATGCCACTTGTATCACCGCATGCATATCCGCCATGTCAGAGCACTGTTGTTTTTGTATTAATGCGCGAATGTTGATGGAGTGAGCCCAGCGGAGTGAGACGACCGCGTCTTTACAGGAAGTGAGCCAAAAGGCCTCGCAAAGCCCCTTAAATCAAAGCTTATTAGTTAACAGAGGGCGTATCATATCAGTGGGATGATACGGAATGCGTATCACACCCCGGATCATGATGGTGGTCGGAGCGGACATCCCCCTTCGATTTCAGGCGATTTGTAGGATATTAGTCGAACAGTTCTTGTATTATTGAACATGAAATGTGATTTTAGGACGGCCAGCATTGGTCCACGTCGATTTCGTTAGTTTTTGTGCAGTGTTTTTGACGAAAAATGCTGCAGTTCCAGGCGGTACCGCGGAACATACTGTACTCGGGTACATGATAAAGTAATGTACATCTCCACGTGCATTGTGTTGAGGCCTGTGTCTGTGTCGTGTGTAAAGCGTGCACTGCTCATCAACATGGTTGTTGCGTTGGCGGGCGTCAATCAAGGACCCAGCATTGATTCATCCTGAGAATCTTCGGTCATTCACGGTCGTGCCCTCCCTCAATGGTAGAGGTAGAGGTACATGTAGAGGTTGCGAATGGAGCGAGCACGAAGCCCTGGGATTCTCAGGATGGCATTGATTATGATGCGGGCCCTGAATCGGTACAGACAATGGAAGCAGAAGGTTGAACTCTTATTCGCCATTCCTTTGGTACTGAGTCGGAAGAAGTCAAGTGCAAATACCTGTTGATATGGCCTGGAGACCGTGGTCTTGATCAGTATAACAGTTGGAATTATATGCTGACGACTCAAAGGTCTTGCAGAATTACTGGGATAAATTTGCTGAATACGTTAAAGCGAATCGACAGCGAAAAAATTTGATTTAGAAATAGAATTTGAAAGGGGACGAATTTTCTGGAAAAAATGTAAACAAACTTCTCCAGAATGTCAACAAAGAATTTTTCGTGCATTTTGATTGGCTGAATTTTGTGTTTACAAACAGCAGCCAAATGTAAACAAAATCCGCTATCGATTCGCTTTAAGCCCCAGTCGAACTTTCTTTTGGCACGTCACAAACTGCGGTACGCAGGGTGACCAGAGATGAGTCTTGGTCTTGGACTAATAAACGAGCTTCAGTCAATAATTTTTCAAACGACTTGTCCTCTTGCTGAATGCCACGAGACGTAATGCCGATAAACACTATCGTCTTCGGTGTAGCACAAGATAAAGCCCCTGTCACACTCTGACGACTTAGGCGGGCGAATCCCCACGAACAAGAATGAAATGGTCCATGGACCATGTACATACCTCTCTCTGTCATTACACTATTATGTCCAAAGGGGTGAGCGCATGGTCCTTGGACCATTTCATTCTAGTTCGCGGGGATTCGCCCGCCTAAGTCGCCAGAGTGTTACAGGGGCTTAAGGTCCGGTTGAAATGTATCGAAAATGGAAATGCGTTGACTCTGCAACAAGCTATCGAATAGTAGGCCTACGGACAGAAGAGAATAGTAAGCTCAAGTCTGAGGAAATGAATGCAGATTCGAACGAAGAAAAAGAAGTGCGTGATGTTCGCAAGAGGTCGAGACATGGTCGTGACGAAGTCGAGAGATATTAAATCGAATTCCAGCTGTCGGTTTTGTGGAAATTCGCAATATCCCTGTGATCAGTACCCTGCCAATCCGCTTAGTGCTCGAAATGTGAACAGACTGGCTACTTTGCAGGCGTATTTGTCACTCAACTAATCAACCGAGTAATGAGGAAGGCGCACGACTAAAAATCCAGATGGCAGCACCAGTACAAAAAGGTCATGTGCAATGCATTTTCAATTAAAAATATATTTTGTTGATTTTCTTTGTAAAACTCATCAAAATAGAATCAAGGAATTACATTTCTGGTGCTATTTTCTCGTGCAGAATAATTTAGGGGTGAAATATTCAATAATTTGACTTGGTAAAAGGCTTTCTCATTGCAACCATGGGTCATGTGCTTGCAGGGGCCCTCTATTGGCAGAGCTTGTTGTGCGCCTTCCTCATTGAAATTCACGCAGACTTCATTACATCATTGATACTGACGATGATGATGACGAATACGGAAGATTGTTTGTCGGCAGTGTGCAAGTGGTAATGGGCCGTATTCTAGAAGCTTCCTTAACTCAAAGGTTTACCTTTAGCTATTGTTTGCAGGGTGGGATACAAAAGCCTAAAGTGGACCTTAGAGTTAAGGAGGCTTTTAGAATACTGGCCAATGAATCAAATGAGGTTACCAAGGAATTTCTCGTTGTAACTCAATCCTTTTACAAAAAACTTCTCACATCTCGGTCTCAATTAGATACTGGTGCACAAACTAATGTGCTCCCTGTGAAGAACTCACATCTCGGTCTCAATTAGATACTCACTGGTGCACAAACTAATGTGCTCCCTGTGAAGAACTATAACGAGCTGTATTCCCCAAACCACAAGTTAGAGGTGCCACCTGCTAAACTTATCGCTTATGGAGGCAACGAAATCACAAACTTGGGATCTTGTTTCCTGTACTTGCGGTACAACGGACAACTCATTCAAACACAATTCGATGTAACTGACTCGCAATGTCCGGCTATTCTGGGCTGTAAATCGTGCACAGAACTGAATTTGTGATTCGTATAATTGTGCAATTAAGACCACTTAAAAAGAAGAAAATGAGCAACCTATCCAGGAACCGCTGACCATGGAGAAAGTCGGGCAGGAATACCCAGACTTATTCTCTGGTATTGGGCAATGAGGAACCCGCAGAACTGCGCCACGACGTGGCGCTGTCAGTGTAAGACCCGTTTTGTTTTTCTAACAATATTTCCATTTACTTTTTGCCCCAAAATAAACCACTCTCTTTGGTTCAATTTTGATTAAATTACACTGTCCTGTTTCATGTTCAAAGTTCGCCATATATCACTGCTTTGTTTCGTCAGAAATGCCGGAGGATGCCAATACTGACAACGTCTTTTGGGGAATTTTCCACGGAAAATTGTGTAGAAAAATGTACACATACTTTGACGACGTGACGTCAACAGCGAAAAACGTGACGTCAGTACGTCGTTCGGGTCTTATACTGACTGCGCCATCTGCAGTCGTGCGGGTTCCCCATTAATCGGGTGAGCCATACCATAAACATGATAAACTCCCATCTCTACCTCGAGTACCGGATGGCATCATCCCTAATTCAAATTCTATTTGAAACTGCCAAACTGTCTCGCAGATACCAACAAAAGCCCACTGAGCATTCTTCCACTTTTGACGTGACCAATCAGAAGCAGGTGTCGATTGGTGCGAGGTTGACCAACATTATCAACCTCATACCCTGATAGTTACCTCTGATTGGTCAGTCTACAAATGGGAATGACGGCGGCATAGCAGAACGCAGCGCAGCACTGTACTCGAATGGAATAATGCATGGTGGCTTATTCTGCACTCTAAAAAATTTCTCGTCGTACTGACAAGCTGGAACTCGTTCTCAGAATATGCTTAAATTGACAGGGTCTATCTTGTCAATTGACAAGTTTTTAACTTGTCATCCTCGGAAAAGAGACATCTTATCATTGAAACAAATACATCTCGTCATTCAGGCTACACAGAAATTAAAAATTATGCGCCAAGAGACCGTTATGCGGTAGTTACAAGTACTAACAACAGGTACATATGAAAGAAAAACCCTCCCAAATTTCAGGGCCTACGGCGGGATTCGAACCTACGACCTATAAAATATATAAACTACTAGACATAATCCCTAAACCCTCGTGGCTAATAGGCAACGATGGTGACAGCATGCTTAGAGTTCAAGAAACTGAGCGATAAATGTGAGGGAAGCGCATGCGCAATAATGTCCTGCAACCTGAAGCTTATCGCCATAACTAGATACCTTGTCAACTGTACAAACTGAACACGTCACAGAGATGTGCGACTCGCCATGACAAGTAAATCGTGTCATGAATGACGTAATTCGTCAGACTGACAAAGCATCTTTCAATGGGCCGTATGCATAAAAATGAAGCATTTACTTCTAGCAAAAGCAAAAAGTAAAAGCAGTTGATTGAAACCAAAAATACAAGTAAAAGCAATTACTTGGTTTCATATGCGTAATCTTTTACTTCTACTTCAAAGCAAATGTTTATACTTGACAAGCATTTGCTTGATTACCAAAGGTTCTACAGTTCATCCTGGAGCAATTGTTCAGTATTATGCATATGAATTCTAGCATTTGCTAAAAAGGAACAAGTAAATACTAATTGCTTTTTCTAACAGCAATCGCTTTTTAGCAAAAACACTTACTTAGCGTTTTATGCATACGGATGGCAGTAATTGCTTCAATTTTCAAGTAAAAAGCAATATTCTTTTTTATGCATATAGACCATAGTGTGGTGTGTACGAGACTGTTTGACGTTTTGAAATAGAATTTCAGCTAGGAATGATGCCAACATCCGGTGCTCAAGATAGAGATGGGTGTATTCAGTTGAGGGATGGTGCAATTCCAGTCGTTAACCCTCCCCGATCCGTTCCTGTTCACCTTCAGGGCACTTTCAAGAGTGAACTAGATAGGATGCAATCACTTGGCAGCAATCCACCTGTCACTGAACAAACCGAATGGGTTAATAACTCCTTGTGATTGTTGCCCACAGCAGTCCATGTAAGTGACCCTATAAATCAAATCTGCACTGACGTTCCATTGATGTGATCACCACATTTTATTCTCTTATAGGTAGACAACACAGATCAGTTAAAAGAATCATGGAAGCTCGTTGAAGGTTTAAGATAGAAGGTCACAAATGCGTGTGGTCTCCCAACTTCATGCCAGCCCGTTTAAAATCTACATCCACCCTTGGGTAAACTGTTACCCTGGATAGTTTAACTAACATGTGGTCTCCCAGATCCAATCAAAAAATTCGTGGAACCTTGCGTAATTTACGAGATTCCGGACCACGTACATTAGTAATACATTATTGTACATGATAGGCTTGCATTATACATTTATTCAGCTCTGCTTTGTGCGAGACTATCGTGTACATTTGTAATACATAATGTACATGGCAACGAAACTTGCACATTACGCAATGTTTCATGGATTTTTTATTGGATCTGGGAGACCACATGTTAGTTAAACTGATCTGTGTGGTCTACCTATAAGAGAATAAAATGTGGTGATCACATCAATGGAACCTCAGTGCAGATTTGATTTATATAGGGTCACTTTACATGGACTGCTGTAACAAATCCAGGTGGCGTTGGTGTAAAACTGCACTGAGCTTCCACCGAAATAATGGGCCCGTGTTATGTAACACCCATATGGTCTTTCATGTGAAACTATCAGAAACATGGAATCTCATTCCATAATGGAGATAAATGTAGGTAAAGTTGCCTCTGACATGTCTGAGCGCAAGTGCCATAAACTTTGGGCGTGGCCTGCTCCACAGGGGAAGGGTTACCTTGAATAAATTTCGCAGATAATTCTTATTTGACCGCTAACCAACATGCCTAAGAAATTTGAACCCCTTTGGAAGAGGTGGTTTTCCACTTTTTTTATAAAAATTCGCTCTTAAGTGACGTTATCGATACTGACGTACGGAAATCTGGCAGATGTTACAACTGCACAGCCTACTAGTGCACTTGAGGGTTGCAACCATTAAACTTCCTCAAGAATACCTTATCTTAGAACCAGAAGAATATTGAATGCAGAAAATGTATTTCGAGTGAATGTATGTGTTTTTATGAATCAAGAGAATGCCAGGTGAAACGGGAAATGTTGTTTAAAGGGAGACATGCAAAAAATATTGCCCGACGGGCACAAGCTGTCTTTGTTTTGATTAGCGAACAGCGCCAAACGTATCTAAAACACAACACGTATCTAAAAACACACCACGAGCTCACAAATTCGTGAGCTCGGGGTGTATTTTTTACAAACTAGTGTTTTTTGGTTAGGTACCTGTACGTGTTCTAAACTCACTCCTTCAGGGGCCTGTGCTACAGCGCAGTATCACCGCGTATTAACAGATGGCGCTGTGCGCTATTCAAAACAAAGACAACTTGTGCCCGCCGGGCAATATTTTTCGCATGTCACCCTTTAAAGAATCAGCTGTTTGAACAAATAAACAGTTTTGAAAATACGGCGCCTCTTAGTGCTATCGAGAAATGGAGGTATCACCGCCAGTGACTTTTTCCCATCAATTGCTACGTAAGGATATGTCATTCGTTTCAGTATTGAAACAGGACCTCGTATCTTTAAAAGTGTCAATTTTAATGGAATATTATTTGAAACCAGCGCTTTTCCTCTAAAACATCCTGGATCAACCATGTCAACA
>NMRB01001427.1:164411-181800 GCA_002633025.1 Notospermus geniculatus
TCAAAATATCAAATTTGATATATCAATATCATTATGATGCTGACACTGGAGAATAAATTTGTTGATGCCAGTATCTTGCCAAGGGCCATAAACATAGGGAAGGAACTTGTTGCTAGTGCTCTACCTGGCGTCGGAGACAAGTTATTCAAGAAACAAAAGTGTGACAGACAAAATCTCAACTTTTGATATGTCAATTTCACCATGAACCAGGTATCGGAGACTGGAAATTTTCATTCCATCTTGTAGCTCAGGTCATGAAACCTAGGGGTAGGTCACATTTCCAGGTCTGTAGCTCTTGCAGGAACAAAGTCACAGGTGTGACAGACTGAACAGACAGACAGACACACAGACAGACAGACACCACGACCAAACACTATATGGTTTCCGATCTTGAGATAGGAAACCATAATCAGTGCTGGCGATTGATGCCTTATGCGAGGGTCCGTGGTTTCGATTCTGGTAGGAAGCAATGTCTTTCACCTTAGAGAACCCGATTTCTATTTCATACTCTAAAAAATCCAGAGTTAACGGAACCAGGGTGGGGGTAGGGATAGATTTTAGAGGATTTGTTTCTGAATAGATGGTTGTTTTGTGCAACAGTGAGTGATAAAGTTATAACTGAAAACGGAAGGTAATAGGGCATGCCCCTGAAGAACTAAAGGCGGTAAAACTATTAGGCCTAGGCCTAGGCCTAGCTACAGTGACAGGCGAACGCCAACCGACTCTGCCGCCAAGGTGGAATGGTTGTGGTCAATGTGGATGGTAACTAAGTGGCAGAATGGGTGGTTGGTGAGAGGATCCATTGTCCACGTATGGCCAATGCATCCTCTCACAGAGTGTTGGTGTCTTTCCCCTCTGTTTGCAATAGAGCAACATGTGGCCTACACAAAAACACACAACCGACTGGAAGCCGCACGCAGCGTAGGCCCTTGCGTCCCGAAAACAAAAGTACATTAAAAAACAAACAAAATCCCACTCGACGTGACCTCTTTGGCGATTCTCCCACTCTCCAACACACACACTGCACTCTCCCACCCCAGGGGCCAACCATACGCAATGGGCATATAGATTTGTTCCAACTATGTCATCAAAATCTGAGGTGAGCTGTTGAATCGCCTGATTTTTGCATTCATTTCTGCACTGTACTTCCCCAAGCAACGTGTACATCATAAGCCGGTGGCTGAAACCCATGACGTCACGAAAACTTGTGCTGTTCAACCGCCTGACAAAATGCACACTTCACTGCCGTACACGACGCAGACCAGTACAGCGCTTGCAACAGACGGTGGCATATCGTTACGTCAACAATACTTGTGCATCTCCAAAAACACCCAAATATCTTTAAATCCAACATCGCTTTCTCCACAGTATGAGTCACTATCTACATCTTTCCCAATTATCTATTGATGGATAGCCATAACAACGAGCAACTTCATCCCCTTGGTAGCAAACGAACGCCTATGAGCTACAAACCCAAAAATCACCTACACTATAAAAATATCAGCAGCGATCCATAAAGGCCTTCGTCGTGTACTGCCGCCTGTCGGCGGGTTCCGGGATCATTGTGTATCAAGTGTTAAAGTTCTACACTTAGCAGGTGAAGTTTTGGGTGTAACTCTTCAAGGGCAGGTCCGACACTCCACAGTGTAACTTTATGACACCTTCAAAGTGTTGAATAAAGATCTGACACTTCAGGTGTAAGCACAGCAATCTGAAGCCGCGTTCACATCTAGACCGATCTGAGACCGAATTCCCCAGTTCGCATTCGGTAATGCGCATTGGCTAGGCCGGTCTAGCTTCAGGCGCGTTCACACTACAAAGTTTTTAATGCGATCTCAGGCCGGTCTAGTGAGTCCGCTTCTTGTAGCGATCTCAGGCCGACTCAGCTGACCCTAGGCCGGTCCAGACATGTGTCTGAACAGTTTGGAGCGATCCAGTCAGCGCGGTGACACTACGCGCCAAACTGTAAACTGAATCGGCCTGAGATCGCTACAAGAAGCGGACTCGCTAGACCGGCCTGAGATCGCATTAAAAACTTTGTAGTGTGAACTGTTAATGCGCACTGGCTGTTTAGGCCGGTCTCCGATCTTTGAGTAATGTGAGAGGTATGCGGAGATGTTGACAGCTTTGGTGCCTGAAGACAAATGAGGTGGCGCCCTCCTGGCGTTGTGGGGTATATCATGTTCTGAGCCTTCGTTTGAGGTGTCTGCAGGGCGTTTATAATTCTCTTGCTCGTCGCATGGGGGCTTTTTGTGCGGATAGGTCAGCTTTAAAGTGCTAATGTGAACCCGCCTTTTATCAGGTGTTATGCCAACACCTCAAGTGACAGCCAGGTGTAATTTCCAGTAATGCCTTTCTGCCCTTTGTCTCCAACATAGAGTCGGCCATCTTGAATTCGGGGGAGGAGAAGTGTGTGCAGAGCCGTGTTTTATCGAATTAAAGGTGCTCTAGTTCGAATTGTAAACATTACGGTTTGTTTATTTACATGGTTGATTATAATAGTTATTTTTCCTTGGACAGGTGGCAGCACCGTGTATACCAAAACATTAATGTTAATTATTTTTTTATCTATCTTGATACATATTCTTGTAACTGAAATATATTTATGATTTTACGCTCAAAAACAAACAAAAACTTGTGAAAGACGAGATTTAATTCGATTTTATCTGATTTCTTAGTACCAGAAGTTGACAATAGGTGGCACACCGTAATGTTTACAATTCGAACTAGAGCACCTTTAATATTATAATTTACAAGTAAGACAGGTGAGTTATGAATCAGTTGTCGTGCAAAATGACTCAACAAGTATTATAGATTGACAGGATGTCACCGCGGAAGTGTGATATTATTGGATTTTGCACTTGGCCCTTTTGCATTCTTTGAAGCAGGGCCCTCGTGGGTGCACTGCATGCACATATTAAGCATGTATGCTGTGTACATTGGGTGTAGACATTACCCATTATACATAGAATCTAGGGCCTATACAAGTGTGTGTGTTACTGTGTGCACTAACTCCCAACATTCTCCTGTGATCTGGTAAAACCTAGTAAGTCACTTTTTTTATGAAAATTGAGTTAGCCCCAAATTTGAACTTACTAGGTATTATCCCTTCATATTATGAAATAAAAATGCATAAAACCCGTCTCAGTAAGGTTTTTGTTGATGAAAACCGTAACGACTGAAATAACTTTGATCAGGAAAAACCACCCTAAGTCATTATGTAACCTGGTTAAGCCATCAAACCAAATGAAATGTTATGCACTGGAAAGGCAACACGAAATTCCTTTTGTCTCCTGGAGCTTAATCCTGTAGGAAAACGGTTTTAATTGATTTTCTCAAAATTGTCTAAATGAGACTTACTAGGTTTTACCAGATCACAGGAGCAGTGTTGGTAGGCCTATATCGCCAACTATAGGCCTCGAACCATGGCCACGGTCACTGTGATGGGTAATATGTGTCTTACCTTTCCAGCGCCATATTATTGGTCGACATTCGTTTGTAGACTGGTCCCCGGTCTATAAATATAACATATATAGACCGGTACTGCCTGCGAGTTTCATGGCGTTGATTGGTCCAATTCGAAAACTAACGGACTTGCCACAATCGGTTGGAAAATCAGCCATGTGTCATTCGCTATGGCACTTTTTAAGGCTTTTGCATGCATTGGTTTCAGGGACCCATACTCAGTCTTTCGTCTGGCATTGATTATCGCTAAGGCACGCTTTGTAGCAAGCGAAAAGTGATATTTATTCACTGCAATGTTGATATTTACCAGCCGCCGCCATGATTCCTCGTTGCAACTGGTATCCGGTCCTTCATCATGTGGTTGTACGTGTTCTAAGTAAAGTCATGACTGGATACTAGTCACTTCCGGCGGCAGCTAGATTTCTGCCGTCCTCAGTAGCCAGGACCGATCCTCCGCTACATCCAGCCCGCCAACGCCACCAGCGGAGGATCGGGTACCAATCTACATTCGTTTGTTGATAATACATGGCGATGCAGAATTTTGTTCGTAGAAGTCACACCACTAAGAAAACATGGTTCTGTTTCCTTTGCAGATGAGAGGTCACTCTTCGGGTTCCTGATTCTGGCCGGCTTGTTGTACTTGACTCGATGGCGCGATGACTCGATGACCGCCAAAATTATCCAATGAAATTCAGCTGGTCATTTCTAAGAAGTGGGATGGATNTTCAAGAAATTTATAGTATAAGGAAAGTGCACGGATCTGGATGGAAGAGGTTTTATTAGTTTGCAAGTTTAGGTAGGTATAGTTTTTGGAAACAGCCCGGAAATAGGGATATTTTAGTGCATTTTAGCCTGGGGGGTGCGGCTAATCTTCCTCTTCCGTCCAGATCCGTGCACTTTCCTTATACTAGCCTCGAACTAGACCTACAGCTCCTAAGTCCTTGAGAATTTACTATGGATCCCTTTTGAAAAGTTGTAGGGATTGGTCTTCTCTCCCTATTCCATACCCCGGAGGAGGTATAGCGGTAATTTCCAGCCCTTTTGAGCAATGATCCTACTGCATGTTCTTTACAGGAAGTGACCCAATGCGTCAAAGCTGCCATGCAGTAAGTAAATTCATGAAAATGACGAAATGCACACGGGTTATTCGTGTACTTCGTGACGTCATTAACTTTGTGGTCACTTGCAGGTTGCAAGACGCACGTGACAATCCTGGTCGAAAATTTTCAGATCTTGAAAGATATTTTATAAATCTTGCAATGTATTTTTTTCTTAATTTGGTAAACTTTTTTTAAATTCTTGTAGTGATTTTTACATTCTTGGACGGTATTTTTCAAATAATTTGGGGCAAATTTTACAATTTTTGAGTTTTTTAATTGTGCAATGAAAATTAAATTCTTGGACTGTACATTTTCAAAACACTTGAAAGCAAAAACAGTCTTGGATAAATTCCGCTGCTTCACGTACAACCACAATCATGCATTCCAAGCGCCAATGACGTCACGGCTTTAGATTTATACTAAAATTGGGAATAGGTATGCGGTTTAACGATGGTTATAAAAATATGCCAGAGGTGACTTATTTCACCTTCCTAAAAATGTCGCATAATTACCCAGCGTTCTGAAATGCAGAACTCGAATTAACATGATTAAAATAAGGCATTCACCAATTATGTAGGAAATTTAATTCTTCGCCCAAATACATTAACATTGAAACCACAAAAAAAACCAAATATAGGCTAATCTCTGGACCCCTCACACCCTCTCAAGAAACGAAAAATACAAATTGATTTCAACTTGTTATTTTTTTGAACACTTTGCCACTCAGTGCCCATGGCCAGTGCGCCTTCGCAAGGAAATTATTTAGCAAAGCCGGCTGGCAAAATGTTCCAAAAGAAACATGATCTGATCAAAGAGCTATAAGAAATTATTAGATAGTCCATCGCTTGATGAAGCCGAGGATGAAGCCACGCCAAGCGAGGCCGTTTTGGTCATATGAAACTGGGTCCGTTTTGACCTGGAGACGTTTTGACGGGATATCGACAGAGTCTTAAAGTGCACAATGTACTGAATCGTGAATATCCACCATCACTTTATTGGATTTACATCTTCTTGGAGGCGTGTCTACGGCATCAAAGGATCGAGCTAAATTCTTTCAGTGTGAGGGAAATAGGAAACATTTCTGACAGAAAAATGCCATCTTACTAGCAGAAATGTGAAAGTTATTCGGTGGAACCACTCATAAGGACCACTTCGTGACTGCTAGCGTGAAATGGGAAAAGCTAGTAACTAACGTCTGGGAAATTTTAAGAAAATTGCGATTTATGTGTCCCGCCCTGTTATTAAGGCCATGGGACATTCTTAACAAACTGACCATGTGTAATCATTTGAAATAAATTGCTTTTGATCTTCTGTCCCTGGGATTGAGGAATATACTTTGGAACCATATGTTTTGTTTGTTTCTAGCTTTTGCCCTAATTTATGTGTGTAGCCCTGTTATTAAGGCCATTTACGTTTTACATAATTCTAGGCAATAATATGTGAATTATTTTTAGACCAACCCACTGTAGAATGAAGCGGAACAAGCTACTAAGTTCAAATAAACACTTACGTAACTCAATTTCGACAAAAATATTAGTTACTAGCTTTTCCCATTTCACGCTAGACTGGTGGTTGGTGTCCTCAAATGAGAGGTGTCTTGCACGATTTGGATTTTACGTCTGTTTTTTTCTTTTTGTAGATATGATTCGGTTCATTATGATATCTCATGCATGTTTGTTTTGCCAGCATTAGTCCATGGATAAATGTTGTCAAAAGTTACAGAATCGGTTTAATTGCAATTTTCAAATATTTTTTAAATAGTAGGTCATTTGTCGAAAAGAAATGACCTACTATTGCTTACGTATTTTGATCTCTGTCAATGTGTACCATTCATGTACCGGAAGAAGCACCTGTACATCGGGAACCATACGACATTTACAATATCATCTTGTTGTACATTTGAAATGGAGCCATCTAGTGACTATTTAATGAAATACACAGTTAAATTTCAGCTCTGTCTTCCTTGCATGTTCTGATGCATTATGGAAAAGAATTCATATTACATGTAATTGCTTTGTTAGTGCTAAAATGTATGATGTCAATACGATACTGCAACGGGTGCACGTTTAAAGATTCACAGTTGTTATATCGGGTCACGTGCCTGGAATTGACCAATCAGCGCGGGGTTACAAGGTAAAAGTAGATCTTTAAAAACCCGGTTTTCTCCATCTATCATAGATAATATCGAGTAAAAGGCACTTAAATATTCTGTTTGACACAGAAATAATTAAGAGAAAAATAATTTTCAACTTTTGGGAAAGTTTGATAATGACTGTATCATAAGCCTGTCTTCCAGTGGGTTGAGCGTATTACAACGCCGATATGGAGTGGCTGCACTGAAATATCGTGCGAAATTACCCTTCACATTTTCAGTACTCCCAAACCCACAACGAAAACTTTACTGTTTGAAGCAATAGGCTAGGGTTATGTTGTGTCCGAACGGGTTCCTTCCAACGAAACTCTGGGACCAATCTACGAGCACGGGCATCTCGCCATTTCTAATGGTAAATGCATTGACCACGCATTACAGGTGCGTGACCATCGGTATCCCGACAATATGATTTGGTTGATGATTTCCTTCAATTAAAGCGAATGGCTCGCGGGGTTTGTTGACAGTTGTTTGTTGACATGTCCTCAAATCAAGCGCCGTTTTGAGAAAAAGGCGAAAGAAGGATTTTAGTTTAATGGGAAATGCACTAGACAGCCAAACTTCGGAGGCGTATTCTGCAAAATCTGCCGCTTCGAAATCAATGTGAATAGTACAAAATGTACATTTTGACCGATTGAATTTGAAAATGTCATTAACCCATTTTAACAAATTTTTAATGGAACCTCGTCCCCAGGTGCACGTCGGCATATTTGCGCAGGTTTTGCCTATGACTATGACTGGTTTTGCCTATGACTGGAGCAGGGCTTTGCCTGGAGACTAGGTTCACTCTCTCTGGGAGGTACCACCAAAAATCAAAACAAACCCCGCGAGCCATTCGCTTTAAGAAGGAGGTAGTTCTGAATCAGTTCTTGAACTATCGTTGAGCCAGGCCTATATGTAGCTGAAACGATTGCTTTTCGTCGAAAACAACCGCTCAGGCCCTTTTCGTAAATTGTAAAGCTTGTTCAAACAAAAATCATTATCTGAGAAATTTGCATGATGATAGAAAAAGTTTTAACATAGGCCTATTGTATATTACTGATTGATTTATTGGTTTACCGATATACATTAATTTGTCTTTATTTTCAATATTAATAGATTTTTGTTGTCTCCAGCGAAGTATACCTTCTGCTCAAATTGAATCGATTTCGCACAATTGTTTACCAATGCAACAACTTCAGCCTTTGCAATTACACTTTTATATGAGGGGAAGGCGCTCCGACACCACCAGGAAGTTCATTCGTTCATGTCTAGGTGGTAATCCATATATTAATAGCGTAACGCCATTTTTGTCATTTTCCGTTTCTTCTCCGATACCACCATCCTGAGAATATCAGGCGTTCTTACTGCTCGCTCCCTTCGTCACCGCAGACAAACCCCTGAGAGCATTCGCCATATTTGCTGGGTTAGCAGGCGCCGAAGGAAAGGCGCCCAATCAGCGAACGCCATTTCTGAGTCACCTTAAGATGACAAGCATTACACGTAGATTGTATCGTAGTGTCACGCACAACACAGTGCTGAAGTACCTCAGCTTCCCCACCTCACCCTAACTAGAGATCAGTTACACGTATACATGTATAACGGCCCTTGTAATATTCACAGCCAAGCAGCTGACATTTGGTTTATGCTGACCCAGGCCGGTCATTAACCTATTTACACCGCTGGATTCAACACTAGTTGAGTTCAGCCTATCCTACATTCATCGCACAGAATGTATATCATTCTCAGGCCACACGTCGCCAAACAGATACGCAGCTGGTAGTCATTTCATGCTGACCTGCTGGGTCAGCTTTGTAACCTGCGTAGTTCATGTGTACCAATCACTGGCCAGCTTGGGATGAGATGGTGGGGATGAACATTTGCTGGAATGGCTTTGATACTCCACCGATTCAGGCGTATTGTCTCAGGGGTTTGTGTGCGGCGACGAAGGTAGCGAGCACTAAGAACGCCTAATATTCTCAGGATGGATAGCACCGAACGGATTGCCGTGATTTTCAGCATACGTATGCTTTGAGTTTGTACGAAGACATTTCACCCACTTTTATTGCAATATTAAAAAAAAATAACATTTTATTCCACTTTTATTCCCGTTACTTATCACGATACCGAAAGCCAGCGCGCGCCATCTATTGTTGATTGGCCACACCACAGGAGACACTCTCGCCACCTACCGTTTCATAACGCAACCTCACCATTGTTTTTGTCAACACACGTGTGAAAGTCGTTCATTTTTACGCCGGAACTTATTCGTTTTAACGCACAAAGGTAAATAATTTGGCCCCCCGATGAAAACATGTCATGAAACAGTGAATACATGTACTCAGGAACCTGAAAATGTTCGGAGTACCGTCTTTGATGAGGGGATGTTACGAAACTATGATAACGTCTTTCACATGACAGGTGTCATAGAATGTAATGCCCCCGATATCAGATGCCCGCTTCTTTTGTTCAGGGGACATCTGGTAACAGCAGTTCTGTTTGTCAGTGCCCGGTTGAGCCTTAATCCGACAGAATCTATTGTTGTGGGGCATCTCATATCGGGGGGCATGACATTCTACGACACCGGTATAACTGGCTTACTGGAATTTGCGCAAAATCAAAATGCGCAATGGGAAAATGCGCAACAGAATTGACCTCGATCCAGGCTTTCTTGCGCGTCCGATAGCATTGTGTGGGTCGCCTGGCCTCGAGTTTTGGGATTTCCCAGAAGGAAAATAAGGCGCATGCATTATGTTGAGACGGACTCTGATGTGTGGATCGATACTAACTCGTGACAGCCCAGTGAACCGCGAAGCGCCTCACTAATGTTTAGGCCTACGTCAGTACTTGTGTGTGTGAATGAATGAACAATATGAAATATCTCATACCAACACAGAAAAAAATAATTGTTTCGAACTGAGACTTATATCGTCTAGTACCGGTTTTGAGTAGATTATTTGTCTCATTCTGAGAGTTCATCTCCTCCTCATGAAACTATGTTCATCTATTGCAAGTCGTGAGACACAATATGCATCACTTTGAGATAATAATCAATTCTTTCCCTTCATTCAGTAAAATAGATCATCTCAGTAGGAGATAAAATCCATCTCAAAATGAGGCGTAGAGTAACGCCTGTCTCAGTTTGAGAAAAATGTTCATTGTATCGCGGCAGTGACATCTCGTATTGAGTCACAGAAAAAATGTTGATCTCACTTTGAGATGAGATCGATTTCTGCAATGGCATTGAGACGTTGGGTTCTCAATCGGAGATGTCGTGTGTCTTGGCTGCTGTAGCTCGCATTTCATTTTGAGACATGCTGAATCTCGATTTGAATAACGATTATGGACGTGCAGAAGTGCTACCGTTTACCATTTTCCAAATTTCTCCATATTTTCGCGGATGTTTGACATCATTCAGTAAGTCATTTCTAATGCAGAGTTGTGTCTCATGAAGAATCTGTTGCTGTCTGTACACACAAGTCAGTTAGGCCTAGTTTTCTTCACCGTGCTGTTTGCCTAGGCCTGCATGCATGGTGCATGCATGTGCAGTGCATAGAGCATGTATACAATGACATCTGTTTTGAGAAACAGAGTCTCGACTTCCCCATCAGAGATGTAGTGCATACCGCTTGGCTTCACAGAAACATGCCAGTGATCGCTACATAGATGTAATTTTTGTGAACAACACAGTACATGTAGTTGTTTTATCAATGCGTGTTTGTTTTGTAATTGACATATTTTTCTGTATCTCTTCACTCATTCGTACAGCAGGAGGCTTCTCAGTTAGAGATAAAAACGCATCTCCGAGCTTTGCCAATAATAGGAGACTAAATTCTCTCAACTGGAGACAAATCCCTGTCTCCAATCATGGAAGTATTATACTTCCATGCTTCAATTTGAGTAAAAGACCTTCTCAAACTGAGACAGGTAGATTATCTCATTCTGAGTAGGGAATTACTCAGTAAAAGAGACAAATTATGATCTCCTATTATTGGNGGACATACAGATAACGCGTAACCGTATGCATAAGCGTTCAAGAATGATGATTACGTCTCGGGTCCATGGGACCTGAGGCTGAAACGTGATTGGCGAGATTCGAACGGAAGTCTATTCTTTTAATGGTGTGTTTTTGAATAATGATATCTCCCCTTTGCGCATTTTCCCATTGCGCATTTTGATTTTGCGCAAATTCCAGTAAGCCGGTATAACTAAGGGTGGCTGCACACCTAACGCGATTCGTTGACGCATGCGGCAAATGCTTTGTTATTTTCCGCCGCAATGCACGCAAACAAAGGTTTTGGCGCATGCGTCGCCCTATCGCATGCGAATCGCGTCAGGTGTGTCCCTCCCCTAAGGCTAAGAATCCATTCACGCGATTTTCGTGCCGCGCGATGTCGCATCCTTTGTCAACGACCAACGCGGCGGAAACAAACAATGCTTTCGAGCGTCTGCGGCAAGAAAATCGCGTGAATGGATTATTAGCCTAAAGGTCTCGGGCCACTTTACACTCGGCCCCAGTGTGTATCCGACGTCCCGGTCTCCTACACACTGGCACATTTGGGGCTCAAAAGCCGGTAACACCACTAGATGGCACTCCACTGGGCTCCAGCCAATCACCACGCTTTCTCACTCATAATTCCCGCGGAAATTACTTCCAGGAAAAACCCAACCCCGTCCCCAGGGGTATAGTTCGCTCAGACAACCTTGGACCACTCGCCATATTGTCAGAAAGCGAACGAGGTTGGGAAAACCCAAGGACCCGTGCTGCCACCACGCGGTCTTCACGACTGTTAATCTCTAAAAGAGCCAGACGCGGAGTGTGATTTACCGAAGGGGTGAGCCCGTAGCGTCTGGCCAAGCGAGACTAGGGCCACTTGTGCGTTTTGCGCTGCGTGATGCGTCAAATCTTTTGTTATTTTCCGCCGTTCTGCTTCCTAACAAAAGATTTGACGCATCACGCAGCGCAAAACGCACAAGTGGCCCGAGACCTTTACACCTCATGCCCAAAAACCGTGCGGAGCACGGGTACTGCTCGGATACATTTATTATGAGAATTCTGACTCAGCTTCATCGATTCATAACCCGCATGACTTCTCTTCTACTGCGATCGTCGTCATGTCATTATTATTTTCAACATAGTCTTATTTGTGATAGCCCCACGAGCGGGGCTACGTTGCGTGTCGTGGAATGCCGTGTATGGCACGTAGCAGAATGTCACAAAATTGATTTCATTTGTAATGAAAGATCAATCTCGTACCCAGATCTACCTCATCCGAGGATATCTCTGGAAAGGGCTACGACTTGACCAGAATTTCTGGTCAACCACTGGCAGCGTGCCAAAATATTTTTTTCACGCAAGATTTCGTTCTTTGATGACTGAAAAATATCATGTATGCCTAAAAAGCCATATAATACCCCAAAATACGAATAGTTAGTCCGGAACTATTTGACATCATTGCGCGGGTACCAGCCTCGCTGTGATTCGCCTCAAAATTAGTATATATCGATGCGCTGATGTAAACAACGCGCATGCGCAGTATTCCTAAAGTAGTACAGGTGTAAAGGGAAAGAATGTCCCCAGGAAAAACTGTCCCAGGAACAAAAGATCCTATTGTTACATTCTAATCTCTGGGGATTGGTTTTCTATAGTCATGCCGCTTATTCCGTCATTCAACAATAGAAGTGGGCACTTTTTACAGGGGGACACTCTGTACCGTTACACCGGTCGCAGCCCTTTACAGCTGTGTTGTAGGTACGTAAACCTACTGGGGACGAGTTTGATGAAGGATATCGTTGTGTGTCGTTGAATGCCGAGGATGGCGCGTCGCAGAATGTCACAAATATTTATTTCATTTGTTATGAAAGACATAAGTTTATCTGCTACAGCTACCGGCCTCTCAGGTGTGCTACGTGTGTTAGCATCATACTAAGAAAATGGCGCCCGCCATGGAGGGGGACACACCGAAATGTCACCCCGAGAATTGTTTTCTCGAGGGGTGACATTTCGGTCTGTCCCCCGACATGAAAGAGTGCCATTTTCTATACCGGTATATGTATGTGTGACAACTCGTCTCTGCGGCTGAGTCCGGCAGCGGCGGAATGCGTGAAGATGACGATCATGGTCAACCACGATTTGAAAAAAAAACTATTTCGTTGGTAAAAAGCTGTGCTGGTCTAGGCCTAAGTGAGTTAAATGACGAAGGAAACGTGGTAATATCCTTCCAAATGTGATATAATATCATTATGTTAGCCCTACATTGCGTAACAGTAGCCTACGTTTAAACTTGGAAGTCCACTCCACGTGCCTAGTGCTGCTGCGATTGAACTTGGCAGCCTTAATTGGCGCTGACATCAACATGGGCTGTGCGGACCGGTAGGCCTAGTATTTATGACTGTTGAACATGCTATTCCCTCTATTCCATTCAACCTTTTTGATGTATTCGTGCCAAACATGCTGATACTACGCCAATCGACACCAGAATAGGATTTAATCGGAGCTCGATAGCCTAATATGCAACTTCAAATATTCGAAGCGGTCAAACGAAAATAACGTCCGCCATTTTGTTTTCCGTGAGCGGTGGACTTTGCATCTTGGGCGGGAGACGTTGAAAAATGTTCACCGCTCACGTGACGCGTCTCGGCCAATCATATTTACGGATTCTCTCTTGAGGTACGATATAGTGGAATGCTACAGCTACCAGCCTCTCGGGTGTGCTACGTGTGTAAGCACCATACAGTGGAATGCAGGCGGTAAAGTTGATGATGATACAATGTTCCTCTTAACCGCAAGCGTATCACAATGTATTGAGTGTTATTCGACATCATGACAAGGAAAATTCTTTTTTACGAAAAATTTGAGATAGTCGTGCACGACTATGGCCTTTTAGAATCGGACGTACAACATCAGGACATTGTTTCGTTGCTCGCATGTGGCGTCATGTGTTCCAAGCTGAAATGTACAGCATTTTATGTGTTGCCTTATGAAATGACAACCGTGTGTCAGATCAGTAAAGGGAGGGTACCGTGTTTACAGAAGACGGATGTATTTAAACTCAAAGGTGCTCGAATGTACCAGAAGAAGGTATCATAGACAGATTTGAGAATCCGTTTTTATACTTGATGTGCACTTTACATCACGGTAGGGAGTTTTCGCAAATCTGACGAAAAACGAAATACGAAATACGAAATTGGACTTCTCTTCCATGACGTAATGTATTTCAGGAGATGGTTGGTACCGCAAGTATCGCCTCCTGCAAGAGCGTCTTTTAGCGTGTTACGTTAAACCGAAAGAGTCATGGTGTATATTAAACTTTGAAATTTATCTTTCGTTTCCACTTCGTAGATACGAAGTGGAAATTTATAAATTCAAGATACACCGTACCTCTTTCGGTTTAACGTAATACGCTAAAAGACGCTCTTGCAGCAGGCGATATTTGCGGTACCAACCATCTCCTGAAATACGTTACGTCATGGAGATGAAGTCCAATTTCGTATTTCGTACTTCGTTTTTCGTCAAATTTGCGAAACCTCCCTACTGGTGATCGGAGCATAACGAATCAGTTCCCACGCTGTCTGTTATGGATATTTTGGACGGATAATATATAGGAAGTCAACTTCCAAAATTTCGCAAATTTTCGACCCCAACCGGGGTCTTCCTCAGGCACTTTTCAGTATGGAACTCCAGAAAATGACATGAAATGAAGAGTAAGATTAAATATAGATGAGATCAAACTTCGTAATTAGGTCATTGCCATGGATAATTCGCGCATGCGCATTTTGCCGTTTTACTTGGTCCAAGCCGGAAGTCGATGTTTTAATGGCTTTCAACGAAGGATTTGCCGGTGGGTCGCACATTTTGCCGTTTTCTGTGGACTTTTCGCCCAGCTTTGTGTTTATAAGTGTGTGGGTCCTCGAGATAATCACCTGCTGCTCCTGAAAATCGTTACCATCATGAAAATCGGGTGAGATTTACAGAAGAAGTCGCCCAGGTTTGGTCTCCGAATGGACCAAAATGGCAATGCACGTGGCCGGTCGATCGCGAATTCACCCCATTCTTCGCTCAAACCTTGGGAAACCAGCGGGGAAACCAGTGATTTTTCCGTTCCTCAACTGTTACCAGACCCGTTCACAGTGTAATTAAGGGCTCCCCTGCAGAAATATCGAAGAGATCCACCAAAAATGCTGCCGATTGCCGGAATCCTTCGTTGAAACCAATGTAAACACACCAGCCTCCGCGTTGTCAAGGAAAATGGCTACTGCGCATGTGCGGGTTGCCAAGAAATCGCCATGACGTCATAAACGACGACCTAATTTGAACTGATCTATAGGCAAAAACACTGCCATCAGTCTTGCTCTTCATTTCATGTCATTTTTACATGTCAAATATTTTTTCTTCTTGTCATACGTTTGCTCATTATAAATTACCCATGCCATAATTTATAAAACTTTTTCCTTCAGCCTAATCAAGCTTTACACTAATTACATACACTCTGTTTTTTGTCAGGTCCAGCAACCAATTTATGAGGCTTGGACTCTATTCTTCCTTAATATTCGACACGGCCTGTTTGTACAGGATACTTTAGATCTACCTTTGGGATTCAGCTCAGTCTTTTCTGGAGTTGGGATCCATACTGAAAAGTGCCTGAGGAAGACCCCGGTTGGGGGTCGAAAATTTGCGAAATTTTGGAAGTTGCCTTCCTATATATCATCATTTTGTGTGTCGACTTTTTTGCTCTCTCTTTCTTTGGATATTTTGGACCGATGTGAATCTTCTACATGGCGACGTGTCCCATACTGTTTTTCCACCCCCTCAAGGCTCAGCAGTACATTTCTTTAAATAAATGTTTCGAGACTCATTCGGCGAATAAGAAGCGCAGTGTTACTTGACTGTTAAAAGATGGGATCCATTCTGGATTTCATGTATCAAGCGTGTGACTGCCATCCATGAACGAACAAGCTTCCACGGAAACCGGTGTTAGAATCAAGAAAATATGGTTTAACTGTGCATCCACGACTTGAAAAATGCACTGTGTCCATTATACACTGATATACTTTATCCTCGCCTCTAAGAGGTCAGTCATTAATGTCCAGGAGGTGACACTTACAAGGCAAGGCTAGGCATTGCCAGGTCATTGTGAGTACAATATTCCAACAAACTTCTTCGTTGTCATTGGTCGAACAAAGAACGAAGCTCCGGCCCCTATCATGGTATGGAACAAAGGCCTGGTCATGAGTACTCTGGACTGACCTCTTAGAGGCAAGGATAAAGTATGTACATGAACGACTTGTTAAAGGAGCTGGACGTCCAAGTTGTAAACACTCACTCACTGGTTCTCTATCCACGCGACGCCTGCGGTGCTGCCACCTATTGTCGGTGATATGTACTGACGTGAATATCGTGAGTGAGTTGCATTGGACCGGGCACCAGTCTGACGATCACGGGGCGCAACTGGTGCTGCCACCTTCACGAAGGAATAAAACTAGTTTGCTGGCCACTGTTTGTAAACAAACCAGGGGTCATGTTCCCGAAGCCGTCGTAAGGCTAACGATGTCGTTACGCTATGCATTTTTCCAGTTTTAACGACATCGTTAACCTAACGACGGCTTCGGGAACATGGGCCCAGTTTGTTTACAACTTGGACGTCGAGCTCCTTTAAAATGCTGTATGAATACATGTATACCCTTCTGTAAAAACTGTGACTTCGTTATTTTCAGGAAAACGCTCAACACTACCGCCTATCTCACCGTCTTCCAGTGGTGCCTGGGATCGCCGCCTATAAAGTACATCGGCTAGTGTCTATCCATTTACATGATTTGGATCCAACTAGAACAGTATTATTCGTAGGTTATATCGAATTCCCATCCTTTGAACTACGGATAATCGTATACAGCCCCCTACCTAACTACACTAAAGCCCTGCGATTCGGGCTTCTCTTTAACTCGTCCTTTTACTGTCAAAGGCGCGGCAGGAAAATTAAATGGACGGTGGTTTCAACATTTGTCTTAGTACAATATTTATCGGTGTCGTCTACAACATGTTCAGTTCAAGAAGGGAAGATTTACGACTTTACGCACGGGAAAGTGACAGCAAATTTGTTATTGCCGAAGAAAGGCGAGTGCGGTGGTTTCTGCGACTTTAACAGAAATGGGAGGGCATTTACTCGCATCGCCTTTTTTAGCACGCATGTCATGTACGTCATGTGTCTAGACAGAATGCTTCTCACTATTTACCATACATGTACACGAAGCATAGGTAAGTGTAATGAGCTGGATCCCAACATCACAAGTAAAAAGAAAATCTTGTAATGTTGGGATCCAGCTCATTACACTTCTGGTAGCTCGACTTGAAAGTGCCAGCCTGAAGAGGGTATTCGAAAAACATGGACTATATGAATCAATGGACTCTGGATTACTGGACTGTGGAAACCATGGACTGACCAGTCATAAACACCTCACTGACATACGCCGCCTGCCTGTGTAGTGTATCGAAGACGTCATCGCGAATAACACACCAGTGCATAATAGGCTACTTAACGGAATTTTCACAACTGGTTGAGAAAAATAATGCCTTTAATTTGCTCGGGAAGAGGCGGCGAAAAGCCTAGCTAGGCTACTCTCCATGCACCTATTTGACCTGCTCGCCCGAAATGTGATCTGGTGATACCATCACTTCCGAACATCCTGTTTATTAGCTAAA
>NMRB01001428.1:0-27214 GCA_002633025.1 Notospermus geniculatus
CCCTGACAATATTCAATGTGATTTACCTGATTATCCTGACTTCCATCTTCCTGTACTGCTGTTTCATCCGGCATGCTCGCTTGGTCAGAATAATGATCCACATAATGTTCTACGTCACTACCAGTATTATCCATAACCTGAAATAATTACAAAAGAAAATTAATCCCAGGTTTCAATGAAATTGTCAAGCTACCCTCAACTAAATGTATTTTTCACCTGTATGTAATTGTACTGATCACGACCATTTGAAAATTACTTTATTCTTAATTTTAATCAGCTGTGAGTTCCTATGCGCTGCTGAGACCAAGCTTTAACAACTGGTAATAACCATTCTTTCAACTCTGGGCCTTCCTCTTTATACCCATTTAGAATGCACTTACAATAGGCTGTATATCCATGTGAACGCACATATTTTGACCACCTAACGACATTTTCTTATGTGGTTAACCACATTAGCATATATTAGTGGCTCCAATATATATTAGTGGCTCCATCCGCAGGATGGTAAAACCTCATGAGTGAGCTAAAAATGCGATTTTCGGTGGAATGAGGAGGTAGCCTAATTTTTTCTACCATTTGATGGTGCTGCGACCGTATCCACTTTTCCACTGTGACGTTGTTCGGAACGGGTTGGCAGGTCTGCAAGTGTTGCGTGGAGTAGAGGAAATAGCATGCTAAACTGGCGTGATAAATGGTAGGCCTACCGCCCACCGGTCCGCGGTGCCTGCATGGCAACCTCAATGTGTGTCGCATCTTGGTGACGTAATGACGTCATCGCATCTGCGCTCTGCGCTTCTCTCTTCGACTGACTCGGCATGTAGGCCCAGATTATGATCAATTTTGGTCATATTTTACCGTTTATAATGTACAGGTGTACGATATAGAAAATTGTGCCCTTTACATGTCGGGGGACAGACCGAAATGTCACCCCTCGAAAAACATTGTTGACCTCGGCCGAAGCGGCCTCGGTCAACAGTGTTTTCTCGAGGTGACATTTCGGTCTCCCCTCCATGGCGGGCACCATTTTCTTAATGTGATTTACCTGATTATCCTGACTTCCATCTTCCTGTACTGCTGTTTCATCCGGCATGCTCGCTTGGTCAGAATATCGATCCACATAATGTTCTACGTCACTACCAGTATTATCCATAACCTGAAAGAAATAATTACAAAAGAAAATTAATCCCAGGTTTCAATGCAATGAAATTGCCAAGCTACCCTCAACTAAATGTATTTTTCACCTGTATGTAATTGTACTGATCACGACCATTTGAAAATTACTTTATTCTTAATTTTAATCAGCTGTGAATTCCCATGCGCTGCTGAGTAGCCCCAGTGGCTGACTACGAGCTTCGAAACTGGATGGATGTACATGTACTGTAGTTCCCTGATACATGCTTGTTCAAGCTCAGAACATTCTAGCTGCAGCAGTTACTGAGCTGTGGGCCAACGCCCAATTTCCAACATAGCCACCTGGTGGCCATATTTGAAGTCAGATTGGACCGAAATTGGGCGTAGACGACACAGAGGGTACCGGTACCTTGATACATCATCACACCTGATTTGAACAATCCACGAAAAATAGCCACGAAATGTGCCACCCAACAGTGAAATTTCGAACTTTGACGTCTGTGACCTTGGAAATAAGGTCAAGTAAAAAACCCGGGTGATATGTCATGTATCCTCATCAGATGCACCTACGATGAAAATTTGGTGAGGATCCGATCAACGGTTAAGGCGAAATAGCACTTTAAAGGTTTTCGGTTAAGGCCCCCTGGTGGCTGAACTAGGAATCAAATCGGACCGAAACTTGGTGTATGAGTTACTCTCATGTAGGGGTACATGTACACCAAGTTTCAGGTCAAGGCACCCCATAGTTGTGCAGTCACCCAAGCGGTAAACAAAACCCATGTGCAATTCTAAAATTAGCATCATTCTGATAACCTTGCAATCATCATGGAAAGTTCCGATGCGATGGTGCATCTTATAAAGTGCTTACTTAAATTTGCCTACTTGTGCACAACTCGTCCCCAGTGGGTTTACGTTCCTACAACACCACTGGAAAGGGCTGATGACTTCAGGAATACTGCGCATGCGCGATATACTAATTTTGAGGCGAATCACACCGAGACTGGCACCCGCGGCATGATGTTCCCAACTAAAGCCCAGGTCACACTGTGTGGCGACTTAGGCGGGCGAATCCCGGCGAACTAGAATGAAATGGTCCATGGACCATGTGCTCACCCCTTTGGACATAATAGTTTAATGACAGAGAGAGGTATGTTCATGGTCCATGGACTATTTCATTCTAGTTCGCGGGGATTCGCCCGCCTAAATCGCCACAGTGTGACCTGGGCTTTAACTATTCGTTTGAAATCGCTCTAATACTCAAACAACTTCGTGTTTTGGGTGTATTATATGGCTCTTTAGGCATATATGATATTTTCCAGTCATCGAAGAATGAAATATTGTGTGAAACAAACATTTTGGCACGCTGCCAGCGGTTGACCAGAAATTTTGGTCAGGTCGTAGCCCTTGCCAGAGATATCCTCGGATGAGGTAGATCTGGGTACGAGATTGACTTGTGCAGAGTTGCACAATCACAGCAGGCCGAAATGAGCGAGTACGGAGTTTTTTTTCAACAAATTTTCCACAGGATAGTTAGCTGACGTTACAAAATATGTTTGGGGTAGGTCACTGAGTATCCATTTTGCCAAATATCCGTACACTGCCTCTCTGAATGATCGAAGTGAAACAAAATGGTGGCAGCCATTTTGAAACATTGTGTCTTATGCATGTTATGGGCCCATTCCCATTCGAGCACATGGCATTGTTTACGTGCAGCAGATCGCCTCCCATTGGCTGATTTCAGCTTGACCTCACCAAAGTTCAAGTTCATGTTTATTCATGAGCAAAAATGTGAAAATTTAACCAAAAACGCTTAAAAAGTAATAGAAATTGGCAGAATTTTGGAAAACACTTTGTCTTTCCCACACTTGACACTAGATGGCGTTATCTTCTATAACACCACTAGCGCAGGTGCTAGGTTTCCATCTTGAAAGTAGTGCAGACTACTACATTTTGGTAAAGGTTTTTAACCATCGTGAACAGGCCAGCCGTGTCACCGCCAACCCAGTGGCATCTACGCTAGATGATACGATGATGTTGAAAAGTGGTGCTGTTGGGTTCGAGGCGAATATTTTCAGACTAAAAGGACTTCGTGTTGATAGCAAGTGGTATTAGAAATGAACTGAATACTAATTAGAAAGAATTGTGTGATTACGCCGACCGAACTATTTCTACATGCGCGCCGGCAAAATCCAAAATGGCGGCCTTCCCCCTACGCTAGTGGTGAAATGAGGCACGATATTTCGCCGCTAGTGTCAAGTGTGTGTCTTTCCATGGATCCAATATGTAAGAAAGGACAGGGGGTAAAGGTTTTCAACTTAATCCACAAGTTTGGCCAGGCTAGCTCAATAATCGAGTGGTGGAAGAAGAAGAAGAAGAAGAAACAGAATAACCTGAGTGATCTCAATATGGTCCCCAGACTGTAAGTCTGGGGACCATGATGATAAAATCACTTTTTCACATGTACATTATACCTGACTGTCTTCCTCAGCTGTCGTTTCAATCACCATGCTCTCCTCGTCCGATTGATCTGCAACATCATGTTGTGTGTCTGACTGATCCAAATCCTGAAAGAATTCTATTGATGTCAGATGACCATAATGTGAGATGACCATAATGTGTTTGCTGAGAAATGGAAGCAAGTTAGAAAGACGTTACAACAAATTATGACGGTGGGACCCTGACAGTGAGCTCAAGACAGAAGTGTTGTTAGAACCATTGAACTTGTTAAGTTATTTCTTCCTGTGCCATTCATGATTTTTGATGTCAACTGCAGATGCTGCATTGTGTTTTATTGCATTGTAGAGCATCTGCCTCCCCAGAGTTGTTCAGTGTCTGCCTGCTGAGATTGGAGTGGATGAATAATTATTTTATTTCGGAAGGGGGAGGGATGTAACATCAGTGCCTTCCAAATACACCTTTTGGTGGGAGACAACGAGTTTTGAATTCCACTGAAAAGTTGGAAGGTACCGGTACTATGCTATTTACATGTAGCCTACACTGTACTCAGCCAAATTTACCTGATAATCCAAACTTTCCTGAGATTCATTCATTATCCTCCATTGGTCTGATTCATTCTCCTCATTATGTTCCCGATTTGTGTCAGAAAGATTCACACTCTGTAGAAATTAAAACAAAATTGGTCCATTAGCTGAAAAAGCCCTTTGATATTTTGATTCCAGACCGATACCACGAGATGTCCAGAGCCCAGAGCTGTAATTTTTAGCCATACATGTACATGTACCTGGCTGATTTGTCTGTTTTGGAACAAATATTTGATATACCATCACATACATGACTTCCTCATTATCTGTACCCCCGATATATGTAATGTCAGTCTCTTAAATATCACATTTTTGATCACTTAAGCATAGAACAAGCCCAGCGAATGCAATAGCCTGAAAAGTACGTTAGCCACTGTGGCAAACAGACTCTCAATTTTTTACCCACATTTTAGTTGTTTTACACTGAAAAAAAAACCTAATCATGTTGAGTACTTTCGAAGTACTCTTTTTGTCCGTGAGATGAGCAGAAAGGTACTCATATTGAGTAGAAAGGTACTCATAGTGAGTAGAAAGATATTCATAGCGAGTAGCAAGGAACTCCAAATGCAGCTCCTTGGCCCGTTGAGTACCCGATTAGTACCGTTCTACTCATCTCACGGACAAAATGACTGATGAGTAGTCCAAAGTACTAAACATGAGCCGGAATTTTTTTTCAGTGTAGTTACGGTATACTGCGGCTAATCAAGCCCCAAAAATTGTTAACCAAACCTGTTACACTTAGTCTTTGCATCATGAACTTGCTCAGGGATGTTGAACAGACATGCTGATGATGTCAAATCCGAGATATGTATGTCAACCAACTGAAATTATGGGCTCACGCCACTGTGACAACGACTGTTGGAAATATTATTGCTACCTGGACTCAATCAGATTTACCTGATAATCCAAACTTTCCTGAGATTCATTCATTATCCTCCATTGGTCTGATTCATTCTCCTCATCATGTTCCCGATTTGTGTCAGAAAGATCCACATTCTGTTGAAATTTAAACAAAATAATCATGGATGATGGAGCATTGGAGGTCAGTAATTGTTTTTTTATTACCATACATCAGACCAGCACGGTAAAAATTATTTCAATTCAACGATGTCGGCGCGACCGCAAAGATAAGTTTTGCCTAATGAACACTTGCCAATAAATCGCTCTGAAACTTGCAACTCAACACGGTGAACCACCTTTGACAAACATTCGCATTTGGACTATTGTTCTGATCTGATGTATCCTAATCTCACGTTGTAGATGAGTCGGCCATCATTTGGCGGTGAATAGGCCTGTCAAACATGGCTCGCATGAAATGGGAACGGTCCCAAACCAGACACAACAAAGCCACGTGGGCAGTCTCCAGTCAAAACAAGAGCACATGGTCAGACACCATTTACCATGTTAATTACCATATGCAAATTAGCTGCTTCGGGGCTCTTGAAACTGCTTGTATTTATGAATGGAACTGCTTCCCATAGAGGATGATGGCGGCTGAAACGCCGGGAATAATAAATGCGCAAAATATTATTCTCTGCGACAGAAATGCTGAGGTCTGCAAAAAAAAACAGCCGCAAAAATTTCCCGTTTTACAGTATGAGCACACAGCCCATGCAAAACAATGCAAGAAATCAATCAGAGTGCATCTTCCATGAGAGCCTTTACATGTAGGGAGTATGCTTCCTGNGACCCCCCCCCCCCGCCCCACAAAAGTGGCCTCTTCGGCGCCATGTTGGGAGGCGAAGCCCACGTCCGTTGAGCTTATCTGCTTAAAATGCCTCCCTAGCGAAAAAAAGCTAGCTACGGCCCTGCTCTCGCTCTGTATGTAGGTGCCCCTTTTGATGGTATACCCCCTCAATGGAAAAGTGGCCGCGCCGGCCCTGCATGTTAATTACCATATGCAAATTAGCTGCTTCGGGGCTCTTGAAACTGCTTGTATTTATGAATGGAACTGCTTCCCATAGAGGATGATGGCGGCTGAAACGCCGGGAATAATAAATGCGCAAAATATTATTCTCTGCGACAGAAATGCTGAGGTCTGCAAAAAAAACAGCCGCAAAAATTTCCCGTTTTACAGTATGAGCACACAGCCCATGCAAAACAATGCAAGAAATCAATCAGAGTGCATCTTCCATGAGAGCCTTTACATGTAGGGAGTATGCTTCCTGCTGACATTGCTGAAGCTGAATGAATGTACATGTACCTCAACCATTTGAACTGTTCCCAAATTCAGTACCGGTACTTCATCTGCATCATCACCAGAAAAGTGTTCAGGGAATGGAATTTCCCCAGGATTTATCAGCGGAGAGGCTTCACTGGCACCAGCATGTTCAGGTGAAGTCGATTGTTGACCTGTGCTAAGAGAAATAAGGGGTATATTTCAGAACTAAATCCCAAAGTATGCAGTTTGAGAACAGTGTTGTCAGGTCAGCCAAGCTGTCGATAAATCAATTTCTCCTATAAAAACAAACTGGCAACTAGGCCTAACTGTTCACCAGGTGAAAAAATATCATCCATGACCCAAGACATTATTATCTGCCTCATATGCATGCCTAATCATGACAACACCGAATAACTTGCAAATATCAACCTTACCAAATGCCTTATGCGTACCTGTGTGTTGGCTCATCATTTTCCTGGTTTGAGTAAAAAAACCCAGCATTCCTCCATCGCCATCTCGTAGTTCTTGGTAGGAAAGTACTGTCAGTTGAACTCAAATGCATTTTGTATCTCCTCTTTTTTTCTGGCGACTCCCCTGGCGCATGTCTGTTCCCTGGACCTGGTGTTTGATCATGTTGATCCTGCTGATTTTCCATCTTTCCCTCGAAACTCAGGCACAGACCAGTGACTCAAAGTCAAACAGAACTTTTCGTATGCCTAGAGGATCAGCAGAAAACAGGACATTATAAACCTAAGTTGAGCCTATTGCACAACACACACGAGTGTATGGGGTAGGTGTAAAATGCTGATTTCGTGCTGATTTCATGCTGAACTTGCTGATTATTCTGCTGAACTTTTTCAAATGGTGCGCATCAGCAGGTCCATCTAGCGGCAAGTTTTGGAACCAAATTTCCCAGTCTACGANGGTCAGGCTGAGCAACCCTGCAGTTATTCAACCTTTTCTTTCAGCTAAAATAGCTTCTTCTTAATTGTCCAGCGGCCACCCGTGGGGCTTGGTCGCTATTCTTCCCTTAATTGCTTGTTTGTCCTGTCTACACAGATTTATGTAGTTCTACATTTGGGTTTCAGCTCAGTCTTTTCTAGAGTTTCAGATTGTAAAGTTCCACTTGAAAAAGACCCCGGTTGGGGTCGAAAATTCGTGAATTCTGGAGATTGACTCTTGTTTATTATTATTATAATCTTACAATAAGTCGTAAAAGTTTGAAGAATATGTTGATATTCTTTCGGTGGAGATCGATCGAGTGAAATTGATCAGCAAAATCCGCGCTGAAGTTCGCTGGTGATCCTCGAGAAGTGCCCACAAAAACACGATCAAAGTCACCCAAATTAAAAAATAAATAACATTTTCGCCCTGTCTATATAAAGTTAGTTATGATACAGTACTGTAGGCCTAATATAACCAAATTTCATTGAAATATATTTAAAAATAAAGGAATGCGCACCATTTGAAAAAGTTCAGCAGAATAATCAGCAATCAGCAGGAAATCAGCAGTTTACACTCAGTCGAGTGTATGCAAGTGCAGTGCATGCGTGCATGAGTGGCAATGCACACGCACACACACACACACACACACATGCATAGGCCTAGGCCTACGCTAGCCTACCCAGCTTGGCCTCATTTTTTAGGGCCAAATAAATAGATCCCAATCGGTTTTGGCCTAAATCTTACCAAGTACGCCCTAGTACATTCCAAAGACGCGAAGCTCCGGGAAAAACGAAGGCATTTAACATTGTGACATTACAAACATGGACTTCTTCGCCGGTTTCTTCATCTTTTCATGCCAGAGCAGCCATGTTGGCAGATCACAAATTGCGCGTGCGCAGTGTTCACGCATTTCTTACGGAAACGCCCGAGTAGCTCCCTCGGAGGTTCCGAATGTCAGTTGGCGCCGCACGCATGCGTACTTGGCATGCTTGATGCAGACGACGCTTTCTTTCATCCATTGTTGTCATCAGTTCATGCTGCAAGCCCCCACGCAATTCTCGATTTTTAATGATAAATTGACGAATTATGGAGTTCGCACTGTTTCACTTTTACGAAGAAGACGACGGTGAAGTGTACGAGATTGGGGACATTAACTGGGTCACAAAACATACCGGTAGTCTTGATCATGCTGATAGGCCTATCGAGTTAAAAAAGGTAAAAAATGATGACCTGCCAATCAACATTTTGACAATGTGGCCGAAGGACGGGTTGACGAAAAAATGGCACCGTGGGGCAACGCAGTTGCTGGAGAGAGAAAAAGATGGACCGTACCCTGCCAAACTACTCAGGCTTGGAGGCGAGTACCGTACCGTTGGTCTTCTTAAATCTAGGCCTAGGTAGGGCCTAGGCCTGTAGGCCTACCGTAGCCTGCCCTAGGCTACCGAGTACCGGTAGGCCTACCGGCCCCCTACCGGTAGGCCTAGGCCTAGGCCTATCATGCTAGGCCTATGGCATTTCTCCCACCACAACAAAGAACCCAGCTCGGAAGCTGGCCCAGTCGCCGCATGCAAGGACGGTCTCGGCGGCGAGACAAGCGGGCATACCAATACACTAGCCTACATGACATGCAAAGCAATATCAAATTCAAAGAAGAAGGGAAAGGAGGAGCAGCCACATTGCCCACAATGCTGTTGGCTATGGAATTGTTGTATTCATTATCACATGTCTCGCTCTCAACATGCTCAACAACACCGTAGGCCTATCGGTAAGTAGCCTGATGGCATGGATCGGTAGGCCTATATTATAAATAATAAATATAGGCCTAATTATAAATAATATTTCATACCTACATGGAAAGTATAATGGTTTCTGAGGCCGTGTTTTTGGTCTGTTAAAATGTTGGCATACTTGTTAAACCAACATCACCCTCACGCCACAGTGGCCTATTTATCTGGTGGATGCTTTGTTTAGCTCCATTCCTGTGCTAATTCAAGGGCAATGACCCAAGTCGCATGTGTTTTCAGGGTTTCTGCTGGCAGTAGCCATTGTAGCCATTTGCTAATATTTTTATTCAGTGGCTAAGGAAATAACTAATTGGCTACAAATTTCCCAAAGGAATTACAATGAATCGTTGAAAAAAGCTTCAAAATAATTAAAAAAATTACAGATTTGGCTACAAAATAAATTATTCCAGCAGAACCCCTGTGTTTTAATTGAGGTAAACTACCGGTACACAAATGTAGGAATCAGCTGGAAATGTAGATAGGCTAGTCGTGACGTCAGATTGTTGAAAAATCAATACGTTGTTATTTTTCCCAAAGTTGTTAAATTTAGGAGGTTTCGGAACGAGTTTAGAATTACCGATCTATCAGTGCCCAAAAAAAGGTCATCGATTCACGGAATAAGCCGCATTGTACAATAGGATTTCCATTGTGTGCGTTGGTTGGAGTAACGTCACTTCCGATCGGGAATTCTAAACTCCCACTGTCGTTTCAATTTCATTTGGCTCATTTCTTTTGAAACGTTTCAATGTTTACAATACTACCTATTGTCTTCCCAGAGCAGTAGGTTAGGCCAATACCATTACCGGTAGGCCTAAACAAGCATGTAGCCCTAGTGAATGTAGGCACCTAGGCCTACAGTACACCACTGCAATTCGGTACCGGTAGTCCACTCCACTGCAATAGGCTATCCACTAGCCTAACTCCCATTAACAGAAAGTTTCAAAATGAACACCCTTATGATACTACCGATACTACCCTTATGATACTACGGAAATACCGGTACCGGTACCGGTACCGGTACTGTACTGTACCAGTAGGCCTATCATGCCTCTAGATGCCAATTAGTGAGCAGGTGTTCATTTGAGAAATTTCATGACGGTATTTTGAGAGTTTTGTGTTTTAGCTCTTGAGAAGCAAAAATTATGTTGTTGAGATGCCCGTGGCCTTCAGTGTGCCTTGAAATTATTGAGCATCTTGGCTTCTAATAAATAATTTTATTGTGTGTTTTCTTTCAGGGACATACAATGATCTGATACCGTATCTGGACAGGGTCCTAAATGGAGGAAAGGAAAATTTAAATAAGTCTATTGAATATGGCCGTGGCAGGAGACCAAAGAAGCGCAGGCAATTTTCCGATTCAGATTCGGATGAGTCACCATTGACCATGAGGAAGAGTGATAAAAGAGCAGCTGATGCCAACAAACGGGTATGTAGTTCACTGTTTTTATTTTATTAGCAGATAGCTGGCAAAAGGTATGGAACTTTGTGCTACCAGTATTCATGTGTGTGTGTCTGTCTGTTAAAATCTGGGTGAGACTAAAAAAGGAAATGTTCTCCAAATTTTTGTAGCATCATTTCCCCCCCAAAAAATTTTTTCACATGTTTCAGGCAAAGAGTCAAAGTGAAGCTGCAGCACGAAAAGCTAGTTCAAGAAACATTGTCGATGAATTAATTCAGCAGAAAAAAAAAGCAGCTGCAGGTATTGTCATTTAATTCAAAACCTTTTATTGGGCACCATTCATGCCATTGATGAATGTTTTATTTTTAAAGGCAATGTTCCAACATTTTATCATTGTTCAGGGGCGGATCCAGAATCGTGGGAAAGAGGGGGCACAGCCAGCCCACATCTTTTAAAACCTCAGTCAAATTTTAACATCTTCTCAAAATTTTGAAATTTCCTGGTCAATTTTTAAGATTTTCAACAAAATAGAGGGGGCACGGGCCGGGTGTGCTCCCTGGATCTGCACCTGTTGTTGACATTCTAAACTTACCGGTAATGATTGTAATTTGGTGCACGCCATTGTTACGAAAATGTTTTGCCAACTTGCAAAATTTATGTCGTCATTTTACATGACTGTATTTTTGGGTAACATTTCATTTCATTTGATCATCGACATTACGGTACTGTTAATAGAGCCCACTGCAATGTTTTCGGCACAACAGGGCTTCTGCCAGGATTGTCAAGGAGGGGGAGAAAAAAAATTGAAAAAAATACATTTCTTTGAAAAAAAATGTTTTTTGGTTTAAAATGACCTCCAGAGTCATTTTTAGCTCACCTCTGTGAGGTGAGCTTCTCCCATGGTGTGTCGTCCGTCGTCCGTCGTCGTCCGTCGTCGTTAACATGGGTGGCACGTTTCTAAACCGCTTGGGTTACAAACTTGAAATTTGGCGTACAGGTACCCTATGGTAAAAACTATCTCTGGACCGAAACTTAGCGCTGCTGCTTGTACACTCTGGCCTGTAGGGGGCGCTTTGTGAAAACCTTCTTTTGGCCATATCTCCTGAACGCTGTTAGCTAGAACCACGAAACTTTTATGGTGGGTTCCTCTGATGAGACTACATCACATAAATCCCGGGTTTTTGATTTGACCTACTTTTCAAGGTCACAGAGGTCAAAGTTCAAAATTCACTGTTTGGTGGCACATTTCATGGCTATAGAATGTTGTGATTTGGTGTGAAGATATATCTAGGCAGCCTGCACAAGTGCACCAAATTTCAACCCGATCGGACTTCAAATATGGCCGCCAGGAAGCCATCTTGGAAAATGGACTTTGACCCACATTTTATAAATAGGAGTAGGTAGGATGTTTTAACCTTGTCAAAATATGTATCGAGGTACCATATAAATATATAGTAAATTTCAGTCAGATTCGACGTCAAATATGGCTGCCAGGGAGCCATCTTGAAAAATGGACTTCGACCAACACCTCATAAATAGTGGTAGCTAGGATGCTTGAACCGTGCCTAAATATGTGTCTTGGTACCGTCTACTTATATGCCAAATTTCGGTTCGATTTGACTTCAAGATGGCTGCCAGGCAGCCATCTTGAAAAAATTGACTTTGGCCGTATCTCATCAGTAGTAAATGTTATGATGTTTCAATGTTGTCTAAATATCTATGCAAGTATCCTGTACATTCCTGCTAAAATTTCAGCCCCAAGGAACGTCACATGTGGCCACAGCTTGAAAAGTAGAATTTTTGACATAGACAGGAAAGCAGTTTGTTCACATATACCACTTGTGTTCAGAAATTGTACTCCTGGGTGCCACCAACTGAGTTTATGTCATTGAACTGATACTGATCAGATCATAAAATTATAAAAATACTTCTTGGTGTGTTCAGCTTTGTCATATCTGTACTGATCCTTCAACATTCATCATGAGAGTCACAGTTTCACATTTAACCATGGAGACTTACCACAGAGGTGAGCACAATGGCCCTGGCCATTTCATTAGCTCACTGGGGTGAGCTATTACAATGGTGCAGCGTCCGTCGTCCGTCGTGGTCCGTTAGCAGGGCACGTTTCGTAACCGCTGGAGCTAAGTATTGATCTGAAACTTGGTACATATATACCCCTAGGTCAGATGACCCATGACACCAAGTTTCGGTCCCATTCGACTCTCAGTTTGGCCACCAGGTGGCGGAAACCCCCCCCAAAAAAGTGCAATAACTCCTGAACTAATGATTAGATCATCTCCAAATTTTTATCATAGGTGTAGCTAATAAGGATACATAACATATATAACGGGTTTTTGATTTGACCTACTTTTCAATGTCACAGAGGTCAAAGTTCAACAAAAGTGACGAACCTGCCACAGTTTGTCATTATTTCACAGAGCAACTTCATATCTTGCATAAACATGCATTGGAGGGGTACCTTAAAAAAAATACCAAGTTTCGGCCCGATTGGACATCCAATATGGCCGCCAGGTGGCGTAACCTGAAAATAAAGTAAGTGCTATTACTCAGGAACGGTTTGACGCAGAGTGCTCAAATTTGATATTTACCTCCATCTAGATGACCTTTACATGCATGTCAAATTTCGGCCTGATTTGACTTCAAACATGGCCACCAGGAACGCCGTAACCCAAAGCGGTCCAATGTGCTATGTGGCCTGCTGCAGATGACCTTTATCTATGTCCATGTGAAATTTCGGCCCGATCGGACATCCAATATGGCCACCAGGTGGCGTAACGCGAAAATCATCAAAGTGCTGTAACTCAGGAACGACTTGACCCGAAGCGCTCCAATGTGCTATGTGGTCCCCTGCAGATGACCTTTATGTGCATGTGAAGTTTTGGCCCGATCGGACATCCAATATGGCCGCCAGGTGGCATAACCCAAAAATCATCAAAATATTTTATGGGAATTACTTGACCCAGATTGCTCATAACTGATGTGTACCTCCCTCTGTCATTAGACTATTATGTCCAACCCAGTGAGCACATGGTCCATAGACCATTTCATTTTCACTCCAAAATTCAAAATTAGTCTAGTTCTTCTGCATGAAAATTGTATTTGAAATGTAACGAAAACACTACTGAAGTGAAAATAGTGATTTGAAAAAGGTTAGTCTGCAAACTTGAGGGGGGATATCGCCTCCTTGAAATTTTTCAGGAGGGGATCATCCCCCCTCTCCCCCCCCCCCTCTGGCGGAAACACTGCAACCTGCTCAAAAAGAACCAGGAACACCTTGCGTTCTGAGGTACATTATTGTAGCTGAGACAGAATGATTGTCAATTTCAGTGTTTTTTTTATTTCTAATTTACTTTTTTCCTGCCCGGTGTATCTGCCGTACATTTAAACTAAAGGCAGAATCCATTTTCCTAGTAATTCATCTCACATTTTTCATCAATAAAATCGTTCTCTTGAAATTTCAGGTCTTGAATTGCAAGAAGAGTACACCATGTACACCAAAGAGTAAGGTAATTATTACCTTCTTGTCATTTTTAGCTCACCCGTGAGCTTTTGTCGTGGTGCGGCGTCCGGCGTCATCCGGCGTCGTCGTTCCCAGTTAGCAGGGCACGTTTCGTAACCGCTGGAGCTATTGATCTGAAACTTGGTACATATATACCCCTAGGTAGGATGACCTACGACACCAAGTTTCGGTCCGATTCGATTCTTGGCTTGGCCTCCAGGTGGCCAAAACCAAAAACACAAAAAGTGCAATAACTCCTAACTAATGACGGGATCGTCTCCACATTTTTATCATGGGGATATCATTAGGATAATCATTAGGATACACAAAATATATAACGGGTTTTTGATTTGACCTACTTTTCAAGGTCACAGAGGTCAAAGCTCGACAAAAGTAACAAACCTGCCAAAGTTCTTCATTATTTCACCGAGCGCCTTCATATCTTGCATAAACATGTACTAGAGGGGTCCCTTCAAAAATACTGAGTTTCGGCCCGATCGGACATCCAAGGTGGCGTAACCTGAAAATCATCCAAGTGTTATAACTCAGGAATGACTTGACCCAGAGTGCTCAAACTTGATATTTTCCTCTCTCTAGGTGACCTTTACAAGCACGTCAAATTTCGGCCTGATTAAACTTCCAGTGGCCGCCAGGTGGCATTAGAACCCGAAAATCATCAAATGTGCTATAACTCAGGAATGACTTGACCCAGAGCGCTCAAATGTGCTAAGTGGCACCCTCTAGATGACCTTTTTGTGCATGTGAACTTTGGACCCAATAATCGGACATCCAATTTGGCCGCCAGCTGGCATAACCCAACAATCATTGCAGTCCTGCAACTTGGGAATAACTTGACCGAGATTGCTCATAACTGACATGTACCTTTCTCTGTCATTACACTATTATGTCCAAACGGGTGAGCACAAATGACCTCGGACTTCGTATTTCGGTCCGATTTGATTCCTAATCCTAGCTTGGCCACCAATATACCTATAAAATTTTACTTTGCATCAAGGCTTTTGAAGACATCTCCAGCGATGAGTTGGAAGAAAACGATCCTGTGGAAATTGACAAGCTGAAAAAAGAGAATGCCGCGCTGAGGAATGCACTGACACTGATAGAAGGTAATAAACCGGGTAATTGTAAACAACAGTTTCATGTAAGGTAGATGGTACATTTTTGATTGAATAACATGGCAGTCAGATGTGAATCATTTCAGCCAAGAAATCTGTTAAGGCCATGCGTGTTTAATTCTCTGTTTCACGTCACCCGCGCGCATCGATTTCCCGACATTCGTCTGCTAATGGAAATGCATACCTCATCGATTTTAGAGCAATTCTAAAAATCTCAACAAAAAAGATGTTAATGATCTGAACAGTCAAACTTTCAATAACCCTTGGTGTCATAAACATAAACCTAAGCAACTGGATCAAAAACAGCTGAAGAGCTCAAGGAAGTGGATATAACACCCTGTACAAGGCTGTACATCAAGTGCGAATGGGAGTCCTCTCCACACACACTGAAGTTGTGTTAGTCCTTGTGTAGAAAATGAGTTTGTGTTGTGTTTGCCTCACGCGCGCACTTATAATATTCTGATCTACTGGGACATGAAACAGACAACTAAACACGCATGGCCTAAACTGGCCATGAAATTCGGGGCAAATCAATGAAGTTAACCACAGATTTCAATTTTTAGCTCAGCTGACCAAAGGTCAGCGGAGTTATTCATATGACTAAATGGTTAAAAATGTGTGTGTGTGTGTGTGTGTCTGTCTGTCTGTCTGTCTGTCTGTTAAACTGGCACGTTTCACAACCGCAAGGCCCAGGGTCGTGAAAGTTGGTGGACCCGTAGGCCCTAGGAAGGGCTCGAAACAGAACCAAATTTTTAACTCAGGAATGCCTGAACCCAAAGTGCTCCAATGTGCTATGTGGCCCACTGCAGATGACCTTTATGTCCATGTAAAGTTCCGGCCCGATTGGACATCAAATATGATGATGTCAGCATATTCTGTCTCTGGATGATATTGAACTACTTCTTGTGGGCTTGTGCTGACATAAGTAAAAGCAAGAACAGCCTTTCTGCACAGCTCACCATGCCCATGAGGCTTTAGGGCTGTCAGAGTGGCGCAGTGGAAACATCATCGGCGCCTGTCACCTCTGAGGTCGCGGGTTCGATTCCCGGTCGGGTCCGTGTCTCATGATAGAGAGGGCGACTCTCTTTGACAACGCAGGGCACTCCGGTTTCCTCCTGCATTACATTAAAAATCGCCGAATATGGTCTGTAGAACCAATAATGCCGAATTTGGCGCTCGGTTCTCAACTCAATATATTTATGAGGTTTTATCTCATCTGCTCATTGGCTCACATCACAGTTGTTATCTTTTGTCTATTTTAGGCCTTGGCCTATATAACTTACGCATGTTAGGCCTATATCCAATACTTTTTTGTGTTGTGGTTTGTAAAGATGAGAGGGAATTATCAGAGACTGACTGTCAACAGTGAATATTCGTAGATGGGCATCCCCAGATCAATTAACCATGTGCTTGCTCACCTCATCCACCATTAGTATGGACTGGCTCCCATATTGCCATCCACTGGGTGTCAAAAGATATCTATCTCTACTCACCAATTAAGCCTATTATCTGGTATTAACCCCTCCTCACCCAGTAGGCCTAATACGATATCCATCTCAATTCATAAGTGATACCCCTTCCCACCAAATGGGTCTGATATGGTACAACATGTACCGTACATGTTCGTCATGTAGGCCTGTCTCTCTCGATTCACGAAGTGGTATTAACCCCTTCCCACCCAATGGATGTATATATATCTCGATTCACCAAGAGATATTAACTCCTTCCTACATGTCCTACCCAAATGGTCTGATAAGGTATCGTTTTTGATTCACAGAGTGATATTAACCCTTCTTTTCAACTGATTTTCACGAGGAACGCTAATATCTCGTTTCCCCTGTCATGCCTGTTTCAACCTCTTGAGTAGGCAGGTCATAGTCAGCTGAGCGCAAGGCCCATGGGCCTCTGGTTTTCTAGCCAAATGTGACCCCTCTTTTCCAAAATCATGGATTCGCCAAATTGGCAGCGTTGTAATATTGAAAGTCATGTCAGCTCATGTTGGCAAAACCATATGAATATTGAAAAGAAACTAACGAGTGTCAGTTTCAGAACAAGTGTACTGCAGAGCGGTAGCAATTTACGCCCGTCGCTTTGTATTCCGATGCCTAATATTAGTCATGAGCAGTCTGGGTCAAGTCATTCCGGTGCTGCCCGGGGTAACCAAGTACTGTAAACTAGCTTCTGATGAAGAGAGTGGATAATCCTCCATTAGTGGCCATAGGCACTTTGAACATCACAGGCCTCTCCAACTAGATATTGGAAAAAAGATGAGCAAATGCTTTCATCACTTGAATAAAAAAACAAATGCACTATCTATGATGCTGTACAAATCTGAGGTAAAAGCATTTGCTCGTCTTCATTCATATGACCCATTGTAGCAGATGGTTTGTACTCTTTAATTACTAAGACTCCTTCCTTTCAAGGTGTCCCTGACTACATTCGGGCAATGAAGAATATGATAGCCAAAAATTCAGCTCCTAATGCATCTCCGAGGAGGGAACAAAGCCAGACAAAGCCAAGTTCTGCAAGTTCAGCCCCGCTGATATCAACTTCTGCCCCAAAGATATCAAGTTCTGCCCCGAAGATATCAAGTTCTGCAACAAAGATACCAACCAGCAAGCCTTGCCCCGATGGAAAGCAAACTAAGGTGGACACTGACAAACCAGAACGTGAAATTCTACCAGTAAGTCGAGGATCTTAATTAAGGGACATATTTTAGAACGTTCCTTAACATTAAGGTACACCTTAAATCTATTGTTCTCGATGATTTTACAATACACTTAAGGTCGACCTTAAAGTTAAGGAACGTTCTAAAATACGACCCTTAAGTATTTTGCGTACCAGTTCCACTGGAATAAAGTTGGCAGCCTGGCTGTTTTCTCTGCTGACTACTTCAGTGACTATAGTTGGTAGTACAAAAGCTCATGGAGAATCTATGAACATTGTCTTGAAAACAAAATAGTTACGGTGTGGGTCTCGGAGTAAAAAAAAGAAAATCTTACAAAAAATCACCGTATGGGATCCATGCATCTATCGGTACACATCCATGTTCAGGCCCTAATTTTCATAAGTGCCACAATGCTGTATTTGTTTCCAGGGTAATATGATTGGGCATAGATCGAAGGTCTAATGGTGTGAGTGCGACAAACATTGAAATAAATTTATGTCGTCATTTTACATGACTGTATTTATGGGTAACATTTCATTTCATCCCTGTAGGGGGCACTTTGTAAAAACCACGAAAGTTCCCTTCTGAACAGATGAAAGATTTCAGTTTTATATTCAGTGGGAACGTGCATCATGGACTGACAGTGGGTCAACTGAAAGAATCAGTCAAATTCTCTGATTTGCCACCAAAGCCAAAATACAAAAACTGTGTTGATGCCTTTAATGCTAAACAGCATATTCAAGAAATTATTATGGTGGTCTTGTTTAATTGATTTTTCACCCAATAGTTGGCACTTTGTAAATACTCATGAATACTGTAAGACTTCTCTTCCGCTCCATAGTTTCTGAACGGCTGAAGATTTCGGTTTCGTTGGTGTGGGGATATTTGCAAAAGGTGTGTGCTGCAAATGAATGGTTCTATTCTCATTATCCACTGTAATCCAATCTTCAAAATACCTGACTGTCGGACTTGCACCTGGGGGGACAGGGGACTTCAATGCTGTGCTTGTATGAATCTTTCACTCATACCCAAAACTTATTTGTTGCAGTTCATGGTTAATGACGAGATAAAAATCTCAGCACCATCGATGAAGTTAATGTTGGATCGACCTAAGGCATCCGCCAGAAGTGTGGTTAATGAAATGCTGCAGACGTGTTTTAGTGAGGACGAAATGAGTAAATCCTCGTTCACAGGAGAGTCATCGAACGCATACAAGGGGGCCCAACGAAAAGCACTTGATGCTTCAGTGGTTAAGTCTATTGAAGGTAAGATACTGTACATGTACAGTCAACTCTCGTTATACCGCCCATCGTTATACCGCCACAGACAACTGACTTTCTCGCTTGAAGGCACTTCAACATTGGCAGCAACAATACACTCCTTGTACCGCCACTGGCGGTATAACGAGAGTCGACTGTATTTACTTTTGCTCTACCATTCATGGCAGCACAGTCTGACTTAACTTCATGATAAAGCAGGAAAAAGCGATTTTAAAATGCTTTGTACTATTGTGTGGCGCGGTTGTTTTTTGGTCTTAAAGCATTTTCTGTAAAACTTATATATGGAAAACGTATTCAAGTGGGCTTGAGTGTACAAACAAAGCTTTAGACGGAATTGAAGAAGAAACCATTCAGGAATGAGAAAGTAATCATCATCCTGGGATAGTCGGAGGTGGTGAAGACAGGGGTTCCACAATAAAATTTGAAGGGACCAGGTAACCATTGCAAATGTAGCTGTGCTCAGTTGGGAACTCACTAGTACACAACTCACTAGTACACCAAGTACTGCAGTGGTTGGGGCTATTGACGTGTAACTTGGTACACTATATCGAGTCTTGTAGGAAAGTAAAAGTACAGCCGGGGAAGTACAGCAAGTGTTTGGCTCGATTTCTGATCAATGCTGATGGCATCGGCTTGGATAACGTCAAACAGGCTTATTTTAGAAAGAGTTCTTAAGACTTAGATGCATGTAATTTCATGAAATGCATGATGGAAATGTGTGCCGTTAGTGAAGTTACACATGTCTTAAGCTGTGTTGACACTGAAACCGGACTTAAGCGTTTTTTGACCAAACACAATCACGTCACACTAGTTTCACGAAAGCATTTTCAAATCACTTCATTGCGAAAGAGTGAAAAAAATCAGATTGTTCTGCCATCTAGATAATTCTAAGATGCAGTGTTCTCCACACCAGTTAAAAACAGGGCGGCCCGCCCCTCTTAAAAATACCGATGGCAAAATCCACAACTCTTAAAAATGGCCCACCCCTCTTAAAAATTTGTCCGCCCTAATATTTAGGATTTAGATCACTCAATTATGCATCTCAAATGCTCAGAAAACGCATCTCAGAGGAACTACAATCCAAATTTCGCTGGGGGAGGGCCCTCAGATCCCCCGTCAGAAGGCGCCTTTGGCTCCCTGCGCGGTGACGTCGGCACCAGGCCCACCGCCGCCCCCCTCTTCTTAGACCAAAACCCGTGGACGCTGAAGATGGATGCACCAATTGAACAACTTTTCCTCATTTTGTATTTGTTGGCCCAAAGTATGTGTGAATCAATGAGGAACCGGACGAACTAACGTCAAGATGTGGCGCTGCGATCGATGTGACCGAAGTTTCTTTTTTCAACGTGATTTCCAGTCATTTCCATTTACTTCTGGCGTGAAATAAACCCTATTTTTTCAGTCGCATGACATTAAAATTTACAGCATCTTGTCGCAGATGAAAATTTCGGCAATTTCTTTGCTTTTTTCCTTAAAATAAAGAGGTGAGGATGGCGATAACGGCAACGTCTTTATCTCATTTTTTCCTGTAGAAAATGTACAGCGGATTTTTTTCATGACCCAACGTCAACACATCAAACGACGTCTATAGCCGTGGTTCCACCTATCCGAAACCCCGGGTGAAACACGGGTTTCTTGCGCGTACACCTATTTTTTGCCGTGTCTGATAGACCCGTGTTTAAAAACCCCGTGTCTATTAGACACGGCGAGCTCGGCAGCATGCAATTGTTATGTATTGAAAATAGGTGTAAGCGCGAGGTGGGTTTTTCTCAAACCCGGGGAAGACACGGGTCTAAAAAACCCGGGGATTTTGGATAGGTGGAAGTACTGCTAATGACATCGGTTCGGTCACATCGATCGGTGCGCCGACCTGTCGGGATAAACGGCACGCAGGTTCCTCAGTGCATGCGTACAACATTTAGCAGGCTGCATTCAAAGCGTTCTTGACGAACCATTTTCAAGTCGTTTTGAAACCAATTCTGGAACCATTTTCAGTTAAATAAAAATGCTTTCAAACCAGTTTAGGATGCCTCTAGTGTGGCACCCTGAACTGTTTTATCATATTAAAATGTTTTCAAACCATTATAAAACCCCAGTGTGAATGCAGTTTTTTGTGAAGTAGGCCCAGTATGTTTAGCCCCAAAATTACGCTTGAAACATACTCATGAGATTCAATCTCAAACAAATTTAACATTTCTAATTTTTAATCATTCTAATTTCAGCATATGTATCAGCTGTATTTCCAATAATGACGAAACGCGATTTCGTGATATACGGAAATGAGAAACTCGGAAATGTACGCAAAACTGTCGACAAACGCAGGAAGAGACAACAAAAAAAAGAGGAGGAGAAAACTGCAGGTTCTGTTGATGGAGCTGTTGATGGTTCTGTTGATGGAGCTGTTGATGGAGCTGAACCAAGTACCGGTAATGCCAATGGAGAGGACAAAGTGTAGATTAACTTGAGAACATTTTGCACAATCAAACCTGTTTGTGAGGGTTGGTCTCCATCAAGGGATGGTTCCATTCCAAGGTGGCGGCTGTGGTGGCCATCTTGAAATTGGCTTCCGTTGATTAACTTGCGATTGCTATCAGGGAGGTTTCTTTCGATGAAAAGCTCCATTGCCCATTCAGGATTTGGCGGCTGTGGTGGTCATCTTAAACTCGATTTCCATTAAATAACTTGAGAACACTTTGACCGATCAACCTGATTCTTTGTGAGGGTTTTGTGCATCTATTAGGGGAAGGTTCTCTTGTTATATTGTAGCTTGATATGTGGCGTCGTTGGCCCTGCGAGGTCGTTTCAATTCATAAATTGACTGTGTTTCTTAGAATTTTTGTACATGACAATATTCTTCTATACAGGGTGTATCAGAAAAAATTAGACTCTCGAAAAAATCATCATAAAATAAACATAGAGATGAGTTTTGAAAAACTGTCTATATCCCTTTGTAGAGGTTGTGATTCTGCATCGAATGATACCAGTGTCGTTGTTTACACTTCACGTTTCAATGAGCAGGGACCGTTTGAATTTTGAAAAATTGAAGTCCTTTGCGCACGGGAATGTGAGGGTTAAAATTGAATCTGTCACAGTGAATGAAAAGTTTAGACTGAGTTTTACATACGTGCCGAAGCGTTTTTTAAATAATTAATCCTTTCACCCTCTAACCCGGAAACAAAAAGTCTCATTTCTGAGTTGATCCTCACAAAGTGTGAAGAAACAGACTTTTTTTAATGTGGCCTGACCATTTCTGGCTTGTGGCCAGTGGTGCGGATGAAAAATGGTCAGGCCACAGTAAAAAAATTATGTTTCTTCACACTTGGTGAGGATCAGCTCAGAAATGAGACTTTTTGTTTCGGGGTTAGAGGGTGAAAGGATTAATTATTTAAAAAACGCTTCGGCACGTTAGTAAAACTCAGTCTAAGCTTTTAATTCACGTTGACAGATCCATTTTTAACCCTCGCATTTCCGTGCGCAAAGGACTTCAATTTTTCAAAATTCAAACGGTCCCTGCTCATTGAAACGTGAAGTGTAAACAATGACACTGGTGTCATTCGATGCAGAATCACAACCTCTACAAAGGGATATAGACAGTTTTTCAAAACTCATCTCTATGTTTATTTTATGGTGATTGTTTTGAGAGTCTAATTTTTTCTGATACACCCTGTAGAGTTTAACTTACTATATTATATATCACTGACTGGAAATGCAATGAAACAATACAATATCCGTTTCATGTACTCTTGCTGTTTGAAAAAGCGGCTCTGTTAAGTAAAGTTCACTGATGCGGTGAATCAACAAACATTCCAATATTTTGTATTAGGGAATTATTACAGGTTGGAATTCAATTCAATATCGTTCTATGTTATTGTACTGTTTGGTTGACATGGTTGAGGTTTTGATACTTGACATTTTTTGGGGATGAAAAACAGTAATAAATGTTATTAAGTAAAACAATGCTTATTTTATTTTTATTTTTTCCATTGCTTTATGTACCGTACAGTGTGTACTGTACCACAGGAGTACCATGCAGAATGACCAAGCACCATAGGACACACCAGAAGATATGGTACCATACAAGTACCATAAAATCACAGATAAGAATACCATAGAATGGTATACCATAGAATGGAATACCATAGAGTACCACAAGAGTACCATTCAAAAATACCATAAGAATAGCCTACCTTTACCATAGAAATTGAAGCACCATAAGATTCTTATGGTACCATACTGGTACCATAGGGACAAGTACCATACACTGTTTCAAAACACCGTAGACAAGTACCATAGAAAATCTATGGTAATTGTCTATGGTATTCTCTATGGTAAATCCTATGGTATCGCAGATTATTTTTAATAGGGTAGGGTATGAAAACCTAAGGGTATAACCTGTTTTTGTTGATGTAGGTGTTAAAGGAGCCGAGTTGTGGCATCAGATAAAAGCGTGACGGACAAAATATCAAGTCTGATATGTTGATTACATCATGATGGAGGCATCTGATGTTGAAAATGATTAGCTAATTGGATTGCACAGGTTGACAAACCCAGGGGTAGGGTGTGTTACCAGAGCTGTAGCTGTTGAAGGAGATAAGATATGAAGGTGTGAGAGACGGACACACACACAGACACACAGACACCATGACCAAAAACAATATGGTTCCCGATCTTGATGATCGGGAACCATAACAAGGAGATGTATAGAAGAGCAACGGTTCGGCATAAGTTGAATGGTAAATGATGATGCGAACAAAAAGACTTCCAAGGTGATCAGCAGTGTTGGTGCTGCAAACAGACAATGTAGAGAAGATGGTGATGTTGGAACATCCTCCAAAGGTAAATACACAAAAGCTTAAAGGGACATTTTGACTGCATTTCACAGCTGTTTTGTCTCATAAAACGACTCTGAATGAAGCTTCAACAGAGTAATCAATCATGTGATTCTGTTGGTTGAATCGCCTTGTGTGTGGTAGCCAGCACTTGGGATCGTGTGGTTTTCGATGGGGTGGTCAGATTGCCTGATATGAAATATGTTTAATTTTATGGCAACGTAACCATCAGTTGTCGGCAATAGGGAGGTTTAGAAACCAAACGATAAACGTAAACTTTACAACAACGTTATTTTTAGCTCACCTGGGGTGAGCTCTTGTCGTGGGTCAGCGTCCATTGTCCGTCGTCGTCGTCCGTTAGCAGGGCACGTTTCGTAACCACTGGAGCTATTGATCGGAAACTTGGTACATATATACCCCTAGGTGAGATGACCTATGACACCAAGTTTCGATCACCTCCAATTTTTTATCATAGGTGTATCTGATGAGGGTACATTACATATATAACGGGTTTGATTTGACCTACTTTTCAAGGTCACAGAGGTCAAAGTTCAAAATTTTGCTTTTAAGTGGCACATTTCGTATCCGCAGGTGCTGTTGACCTGAAATTTGGTACATATATACCCCTAGGTCAGATGACCTATGACCCTAAGTTTCGATCCGATTTGACTCTTAGCTTGGCCACCAGGTGGCAGAAACCAAAAACACGAAAAGTGCAATAACTCATGAACTAATGACTGGATCCTCTCCAAATTTTTATCATTGGTGGTGCTTCTTATAAGGATGACATAAATAAGGGGGTTTTGATCTGACCGAATTTCAAGGTCACAGAGATCAAAGTTCAAAATTTAGTCATTTGGTGGTTCGTTTGGTAACTACTTGGGCTATTGACTTGAAACTTGGAACATATTATGCTAACACCCCTATGTCACGTGACCTATGACACCACTTTTCGGTCCGAGTCGATTCTCCGCTTGGCCACCAGGTGGCCAAAACCAAAGTTCAAAGTCCAGTAACTCCGGAACTGTAACTGGATTGTCTCCAAATTTTTATCAGGTGCATCTAATGAGTTGTCATTTGTTTTTCTGGTACGTTCACCCAGGTGAGCACATGGTCCATGGACCATTTTATTCATACTACACATTAACCAGATTTTATATTGCATTTTCGGTACAAAAATAACGTTGTCGTTAACGTTTACGTTTATCGCTTGATTTCTAATCCTCACTAATATCGCCAACCACCGCACCTCAGCCTCAAAAATGGGCTCACCTTGTGTGCCCTGGACTGGCAACAGTATTGCCTGCATGTAGCCTGCTTAATATCACCAAGGAGAGTGAGGCCCACCTTATATATTTCTATATATACTTTATTTCACCTAATATTGCTTGCACAAAGAATGCTGATGGAAAGAGAGTATGGGACAAGAGAAATGCCTGCTGCTACTGTAGAGAGCTTGTCACAAACATTGCTCGTCACTTAAAAAGACGACATTGTAATGAAACGGATGTTGTGAGAGCAATGACTTTTAATAAGAATTCCAAAGAAAGACAAATGAATCTTGACAAACTGAGACACATTGGAAACTTTTACCATAATGCTGAAGTCTTGACATGCGGAAAAGGTGAATTCATTGTGGCCAAAAGGCCAAGAAAAGACCAGGACTATGTCCCATGCGTGTACTGTAAAGGGCGGCGCACACGAGCAACTAAATCTGGGCGACCGCCGACGAGACTGGTGGTGCGACTAGACATCAGCCAATCAGAAGCGCCGAATCTTGTCGCTTTGGCGGTCGGAAGCCAAGTCGGCCGACAAATCGGTCAAAATAGTCGCTCGTGTGCGCCGCCCTTAAGGGATATTAGGCCTATGTCTCTGTTGAAATCTGGAGACACTATAGAGAGTGCAAATGGAATACTGGTGGTATCATTGATGCAGATTGTTCAGGTATTCTCCATGGTGGTCTGCGAAGTAGTCGTGCTCTGAAGGAGTCTGTTTCCTCATCAGTAAAACAAGATGAATTGACGAAGCAGCTGTTCATCAACATGAAGAACGATGATATTGGGATTCTGTGCAGAAATGAAAAGATTATTTCTGTGCTCGGCAATGACTTAATCCAATCAAAAGGTGTTGATCATGCAACATTCATCCTAACCAAAATGTGTGAGGTTGGACGGTTGTTGTTGGGAGTTCGAAATCTGAAAAAAAGAACATGCGGGTGTTTCATTAAAGGCCCTCTAGTCCGAAATGTAAACATTACGGTTTGTTTATTTACATGGTTGATCATAATAGTTATTCTCCTTTGGACAGGACGGTGGCAGCACCATGTATACCAAAACAAAACAAAATAACAAAAACATTAATGTTATCTATTTTTAATATCTATCGTGATAAATATTCTTGTAACTGAAATAGATTTATGATTTTACGCTCAAAAACAAACAAAACGTTGTGAAACGCGATTTTAAATCTGATTTATTAGTACCAAAAGTTGACATAGGTGGCAACACAGGTTTGGTCAGCCCCGCCCACTTTCGGACTAGAGGGCCTTTAAGTGACTTGCTAAAGATGTTTGATATAGTGATCAGTGCAATCCAAGATATCTGCGGATTGACGTCGCAGCGCGGCGGATATGCGCCTCGTTTTCAAATTCCCTCGCTTGCGCTCAAATTCGGGGACAGCTTGAAAAAATGTGCCTTCATTAAGTTCGTTACAGCAGTGAAGGAGAAGGACAAGATCAGTGAAGGTGACGCAGAATACTTCATAAAACTTCTGGACATGGAATTCACAAAGAGAGTCAGTTCAATAGCTTTAGGCACTTTGAAAAGAGACAGGGCCATGAAGCCCGAGCCACTACCGCTCACTGCTGATAATAAACAAGAAGTCAATCTCCAGAATTCACGAATTTTCGACCCCAACCGGGGTCTTTTTCAAGTGGAACTTTACAATCTGAAACTCTAGAAAAGACTGAGCTGAAACCCGAATGTAGAACTACATAACCTGTGTAGACAGGATAAACAAGCAATTAAGGAAAGAATAGTGTCCAAGCCCTACGGGTGGTTGCTGGACCTAATTTAATGAGTGGATGTAATTAAAGAGAAACTAATTTAGCTGAAAGAAAAGGGTTGAATAACTGCAGGGTTGCTCAGCCTGACCACAAGCAGAGCGAATTGGTGTAGAGCTTCATTTGGCTGAAAGAAAGTTTATAAATTAATAAATATGACATGTGTAATACATAACAAGCACAAAGAGAAAAGATGCACAAAGGTCAACACAAAGTAAAGGAATATAAAGGAAGTCAACTTCCAGATTTGTAGGGAAAAAAA
>NMRB01001428.1:32327-58955 GCA_002633025.1 Notospermus geniculatus
ATTCTTCACCCAGAGTAGTGTGATTTCTTGAAGCATCTTGGTATGAACCAGTTTGTTACATTGAGGCTCGCCGGCTCGGGGGTACCGTACGACAGAAGGAAAGGCGTGAGACCAATTGTAGTTTTAAGAATTATGTACAATTATATTATTCGTGAAGATATACGGTAGTACAATCGGCCGAAGGTGAGGATGTTGGTTATTCACTATTTTAACTCTTAAGTAAGATACCAAACTATATTGCGGACGCGATAGGGAGCAGGTTCGGGCGCTACGGCGGCAGATAGAGAAAGGCACAGTACATTACCACGTGGTACGAATTTTCAGCACTGCTAACCCCCGGGGGTACGTCACAGCCTCGAATCAATGTTGTTCAACGATACGAACGCCATTCGCCAGTAGCTCGTCGTGTCGTGCAGTCGCTGCAATCCTCGCCATCAATCAGAAGCTCGAAGTCGCACTCACGGTCATCGACACACCCACGAAGCCACGTCGTCTCTTCTGCCATGTATTGCGCCGTCAATAGGAATGCCCTACGGAACCTGCTCAGCTCCCTTTTAAACCCTCACGATGAGGTAAGCGTACGCGTAACGCGGCTCACGGCCGGGTCGCCGGCACAAAGTTACGTAAAGTTCCAAGAAAGTCCTAGTCAGTTCACGTTTTGATTGTAACACAGTTGTTCCTTACTTGATTCATAAGTTTTGAAATAAAACCTTTTTTCAAAGTCAACGTTTGTGCTATCTTGCACCACATACCCAATGTATCATGTGTGATACAAATTAAAAGTCAAGATCACTGCAATTAAAAAACAGCAATGGACCTGATATCAGCAACGGAAATCTAAAACATTACCAGAAGTTCAGATTTTTCCAATTGCTATTTCTGTGCTTGGGCATAAAATAGGGCAGGTGAACCATGTCGCCGAAAGCTTGTAAACTATTTTTTTCAGCAGGTGTGCTGCCAAACGGTCCTTTCCTCCAACGATACCGAAGGGAAGGAAATACATGTACGTCGTGACTGCTTCAACAGAATTAGCTCGGTTTCTGAGATTAGGCTTCACGGATTTAACGTTAAAGTAATTATTCAGAATAAACGTTTCTTGATAAGATACATATAGTTTATTTCAAAAATAAAATAAGAATTACAAAAATCATGCATGTTCTGGAATGTTATGACATTATGATATCAAGTTGTCACGTCCAAATTTGATACGCATGCTATCTCGAGTGTGTTCTCTAATTAAATGATCATGTCACTGTATGATAGGCAATTATGGACTGATGAGTTTTTAACTTTAATAACCTAGAAGATATCATTTCATTTCAATTGGACAGTTATAATAATAATCTTTAATAATTCGTAGGCCCCACATGTTTAGTCATATTATGTAATACGTAAGAGACTGGGGAACTGGCGAAACGTTTCTGAGCATATTGCCGGTGTAGAGTAAAAAGTGTCCCCGAGTAAAAAGTGTCCACTTCTATTGTTGAATGACGGATTAAGGTGCATGGGTATACAAACCAATCGCCAGAGATTACATTGTAACAATAGGACCATTTGTTCCCAGGACAGTTTTTCCTAGGACATTCGTCCCTTTCACACCTGTGTTAAATTTAAAGAGAGAAGACGCACAAAAGGCAATACAACGTACACTGTATGATAATAAAGAGGAAGTCAACTTCCAGGGGCCATATTCATAAAACCCTGCTAAACTAGCAGCCAACTAGGCCTTAGCAGGCTGCCAAATACCTAGTTGCCTGCTCCATAGTTTCCTGCTATTTTCACATTCATAAAACCCTGCCAGGTAGTTGTCAACTAGGACTTGGTTGGTTATTAACATGGGTATTCGAAAACCCTGGACTGAGAAACACTGGACTGGACTGGATTGGATTGGACTGTGACTCGCTGCTCTCCACCACCTGCCAGTCATTGGCACATGTTTAGTTTAGTTTAAACATATTTTTATTCTAGACATAATAATAAATGTACAAGAATAGGGTTTGGACAAATGCTCTTGAAGAACTTACAAACGTCCTCACCATATGCCAGTTACAACATTTGTCATAGAATGAAGATACATTAGTAAAATGTCTGATGACCTTGTGGAAATGAAAATGATGTCAGCTGATATAGGCCTATTTGCCGAAGAATTGTGAAATGGTATACATGTACTGTCCGAAGCAATCGAAGTGGGACCTCTTAGCCGACACCTTTGTCAGCAGGACACCTCTATATTAAGGACACCAAATTCAGTCCAAAACTGGTAGGTACTTTCTATTCATTTTGACCTCCGTAATCAGGACACCATATGTCAGTGGGTGAAGCTGTCTTTAATAGAGAGGTTTTAAATACTGGTACCATTTACAGGTTTCATTTTCTGCATTCTTTTATTTTTAACACCAGTACACTCATTCAGTTGTTTTGGAGCATGTTCAGTTCCCTTGCAGTCAATTCAGTAGTTTGTCCTAAAAGAGTATCCATACTTGTATAGGCTATTGAAAACCCTAAATCAAAACAATAGCTTTCGAATAGCTCTGGGCCCAGGGCCTACCCATGTTCTGATTTGAATTATTGCATGAAGCAAAGGACGTTTTGACCTTGGGACGATTTGACCATGAAGACCCGTGGATACAGAATCCAGGTGGTGGATAGCAGAGAGTCACAGTCCAATCCAATCCAATCCAATCCAGTGTTTCTCAGTCCAGGTTTTTCGAATACCCTATTAACATAGCAGTTGGCCGTGCCCCATTCCACAAGTAACAACATGCGTCAGTTTAACTTTCAACAGGGGTGGCATGGATTAACATTGTGGCATCTTGCCACAATGTTAACCAATTTCCCCTTATGGTCACATATCACTTTGGACGTTTATGGAGTGATAATTTTTTCTGTTGATAAAGTTAGCCTCATTATGAGGTGAAATTATCCAAATAATGTATCCGATGTGTTTAGTGACCGCGGCCAAAAAGATCGTCATGCCTAGATTTTCTAATTATGCACGTTCCCGGCCACCAAGTAGAGCGTATAGGCGTAACAAATGTTATTGAAGCCTAACTTTACATAACCACATTGGTCAGACGTCCCATGTCGAGTTTTCTTATAAACGAAAAGCGATGAACTGCATGCTTCAGGGTCAAGCTTCAATAAATCATGTTTCAATGAACTCGGTATGTCATTTCTCTTCAGTTCTCCATGCCGAAGTTTTTGTCGAACAGTGACACTTGTAGGCTTGCGTTTCATTCACTACGACGGGGTCACATTTTACAACTTGCCTGGAACGTGTGTAATGAGAAAATCTAGGCACGACGGTCTTCCCGGCGGCGGCCACTAAACACATCGGATACAGTATGTGTTCCATCAACACAACTATAACACATGGAAAGTTTCTGATCCTATGGAATCCATCTTTGATTACATCAACCTGCCCTTGTTCAGGCAATAACAAAGTTGTTAACTTTCCCAAATAGTGCTGAAACTCTGTTGACAACTCGGCATGATGTTGGCTTGTGAGACTTGTATGGGGTCGCCAACAACCATTTGAAATGTTCCTCTTGCGTAATACTATAATGCAATCAGCACCTGCTGATATGGAAATAGTGCATGATTATGTCTCGCTGGGTGATCCCTTCCCGTGAAAATCAGTAAAAATATCAAGTGGGTTACAACTGTCTCTGAATACTCTTTCCCTCCTCATTGCACGAAGCAACTCTGCCAGTTCAAGAATTCGTCTAGCCAAAATACACAAATGAAGGATATAGTTGCCAACTAGTGACTTAGAGGTACCCAAGATCACCTCTAAAGTTAGCACACAACATAGCAGTCTACTAAGCTTAGCGGTATTTTATGAATAACGATTAGTATACAACTAGGGTTAGTTGGCAGCTAAGGCTCAAAATAGTTGCCAACTAGGCTTAGCAGGGTTTTATGAATATGGCCCCAGAATTTTAGCAAATTTTCGGCCCCAAACGGAGCCTTCGTCAGGCTCTGTCACTTCACACTATGAAAATCCAGAAAAGACTGAGCTGAAACCCAAATATAGTACCCTGTACAAACAGGACGTGTCAAACGTTAAGGATGAATAGAGTCCAAGCCCCAAAAATTGGTTGCTCGACCTGACCAAACAGAGTGCACGTAATTAGTGTAGAGCTTGATTTGGCTGAAAGAAAAGAGGTTTATAAATTATGACAAGGGTAATTATATCTGATATGCCTAATAAAAGTATGACAAGAAGATAACATATTAGATGCCCATTTCCATTATTCAGTGGCCTTGATGATCTAACATATGGCAAGTTCCATTCTTATCTAATGAACCTAAGGGAACCATATGACATTTACAGTGTCCTCTTGTTTATACAGTAGTGTACTTGCAACAAGAGAAATACTTCTCAAAGTCGTGTCGAAACCATTGTCCTGTCAATGCTCTTACTAGAGGAGGCTTGAGATTGTTCCGGCTCGACTATGACGATCTTTTTCTGAATGATTGCCTGTACGGGCAAGCAAAGGAATCGTCTGTATTCGCGACGGAATTGGGTGTTAAACAAGCCGTACACGACACTGTTCGCACAGGCATTCGACATGCACATTCTGGCTGTTATTTTGTGAGCCAAAGGTGGCACAGAGCCCATATGGAGCGCCACGAATACCATGATGGCGTATGGCATCCAACAGATAACGAATGCGGCATAGGTGAAAAACAATACGCGAATCACTGGCAGGTCTTTCCTGCTCAGTTGCTTCTGTGGCCTTCCTTTGGGCTGTTCGTGTTGTCGCATCCGTCCGCCTGTCTCATGAACAGTTTTATAGATCATTATATAGCATACAAGGGTGATGAACATCGGGAGAAAGATGACAAAAATGTTCGATAGGTAGACGTAGACGACGCTGCCTTGGTGTCGGAGAGCACAAGCAGTATGGTACGGGTTGTATTCCGTTTTGACAAACTGAAATCCAACCATCAGGAAGACGAGAGCAAGGCAGACGACCCAAATGACGACGTTGGTGATGATCGAGGATTTCATCCCAATGTGGGACCTGTAGTAGTCCGACTTGCACACGCAAAGATAGCGGTTGATGGCGACAACCATGATACTGTACAAGGAGACCGACACGGACAGACTATGAATGCCGCACTGGATTTTACAGGAAATCGTGTCATCCATACCGCCGAAGACAAGCACATTTCTTCGGTTAACATTGTTTGCGAATATCACAGGGAATGCTTCAGCGGTTGTAAACAAGTCTGATATTGCAATACTGATCATATAAGTGTTGGGAATCGTTCTGAGTTTTCTGTTGCAACCTATGACCAACAACAAAAGGATATTCCCGACTGTTCCTCCAATAATTCCAAACACGAAAACGTATATAGCATCAATAATATCAACCACTTGTCCAGTGGTGGACGGGAAAGTGTTGTTGGTGGTTAGAGTCTGAATTGTCGATGCTGTAAGTGTAAGATTTAGCTCCATGATGGCTGCCGCTTGTATCAGCAACAATATAAATTCCGTCCTCTCAGGTTCCAATCCCTATCGCTGAATCAATACACAGACTTATCGAAAAGGATGCCATTATGGAAATAAAAACGAAACCTTTAAATACTACCGATAGCGGTATGCTTAATTGTTTTTTGATTGGCGTATTTACCACCTTACAGGTGCGGTAAATTGTCCTAATGAGTTTCGACAAAATGATCAAAACATCGGCAACTAATTGGTAAACGATTTTCGTTCGGCCGCCGATGATCAAGAAACGAACCTCCAGGAACATTTCCCATTGATTGCTTTGTATCTATATATCCAGTTACTGTTCCTCGATAACCAGGAAGAGTGCACGTTTTTATATACCGAAGACTTATTGGATTTGGTATAACTACATAAACGTCAGCACACTTTTAGAACGTTATCCGTAAATATGCTCCAATGTCTGTCGTGAAACTGCCTTAGATATGAAAGTGAAAATTGAGTCCAATTCACATGTCAACCATCGGCGTTCTCGATGGACCAAATGAGAGCTTCAGACCGAAGTTGTTTGTGCAAAGGTGCAAGAATATCAAGGTTTACACTGCTCCCAATATTGTGTCCACAATATTATGTAAGATGATGATTAAGATGTTGTTACTGTTCGATATTTCCTGAATCCGTGATCAAGCTGGTCTGAATCAGTGATCTGACACTGTCACTGCATCAAGCTACCGCTAGTGCTCGTTGTAGACTATACTACAGCGTTGTTCACTTGGAGCAAAGCGTCTGTTGGCCAAAATCCAGTTCGTCTGTTGACATTAATGCGATTCCTTTCTGCACTTGGAATCGGCCAACTCGCTGTCGGTGTCACAAAGAGACGGAATGGTATCCGCTGTCACAACAAATAAAATTGTCGCTCGCACGAGCGACATTTAATTGGCTGACGGGATACTTGACCTTGTCATTTAGTCATCGACAAATAAGTTCGGATGACGAGACGGATCAGTTCGCCAGGAAACAATTATTCACGTCATGTGTTCCTTTTCACTTCCTTGATCCCTGTTGTCATGAATATTCAGCATCCAAGAATATCCAAAGGGGAATATTGAAGACCGTTGAGATACATCGTATCTTGGCGCAACCTACCTCCTGCTGCTTTTATTGCAGGCAAAAAATTTGACATTACCATAGGATTCCGCTATGATGTTATTCGTCGAAGTTGATATCCTCACCTATATTACATTTACAGAAGGACACAAATACCATTCTGGCGCAGTTCAAAAATAGCCTCTGATGTAAAGTATAACCTGTTTAAAGGTTTTTGTAGGTAGCCCAATGTTGGCTCTACCACCCTTGCAAGTATATCACTTTATATACGGCACGGAAGACTTGCATTTGGAAAATTATGGGACTCTCGCCAAGAACCCATAATGATCTAATTCCCTTCATCCTGGACGACATCGATATCTAAAGTACATAAGAAAAGCGTGCAGTCAGTTTCCTTCAAAATTCTTCAGCATCAGATAATAAGTTCCTAAAAATAGCTAGGCCTACTCACTTGGCTTTTGTAGGAAGTGGATCCCCATTGGGTAAAACTCTTAATTTCATCTGTGCTATTTTAATAATATAGACTCTCAAAATATGACCTTTTTAGGGATGAACGTAGGTTACGCTGTACAAACGTATACCAATACATCCATGAGAATGTAGATGTCAGGACAGAGCAAAATGACGCACAAATTCGAGATTAACTGATTCAGATGCGGGAGTATGGCCATGAAATTATACTGTATAATATCACTAATCCGGCCACCACGGCCAACCTGTGAACCACGCGAATTATTGACTATACACGATCCAGGCCAGGTTGCACCAGGAAAGTGAAAGGAGGATGATTCCCTTGCAACAATATGAAAATACCTGGATGAAGTTGCAGAACAAACCGTCATCGGCTGTTTTTCTGATGACTGATCATGACGTTGTTTATAAAAACCATACCATCCAGAGCAAATAGAGACAAATTTAGTATTTTGATTTATGTTTTCTTGAGTGTATAATGCTCATATTCATTGATCATGCCAAAATGGATTCGAATGTGTTGAAAATATACAGGGTGTTGTAATGCATTTCATCATCAAAACATTATGAATCCAATAGACATGTTGCCTTTAGACAGCCGAACCAAGCTTGGTTTCTTAGGGATTGCCCTCCTTTCATGTTCCTATGATGAAATCAATCCAAAAATAAATCCCACCACATCAGGTTTCGGTCACAATGTCAGAAGTTCAGCTTTCTACATTTTTAGCTCACCTCTGTGAGGTGAGCTTCTCTCATGGTGTGTTGTCCGTCGTCCGTCGTCGTCTGTCGTCCGTGTTGATAAATCGGTCATGTGCACCAGTTTTTCCCTCCAGCAAGACCTTGTGGTTCAATTTTTTCATGTAAACATATGTGCAGAGGCAAGTCGTTTTATTTCGCTATATCACAACCCAGTGAATCATATTTTGTGATCATTAAAAAATAGGTGCAGAGGCAATTTATGTCCAACNGTGGCCATCTTGAAAAATAGAATTTTTGACATCTGTGACCTAGACAGGAAAGCAGTTTGTTCACAAATACCACTTGTATTCAGAAATTGTACTCCTTCTGGGTGCCATCACCTGAGTTTATGTCATTGACTGATAATACTGATCAGATCATAAAAATACTTCTTCCGACTTGGTGTGTTCAGCTTTATCTTATCTGTACTGATCCTTCAACATTCACCATGAGAGTCACAGTTTCACACTTAACCATGGAGACTTATCACAGAGCTGAGCACAATGGCCCTGGCCATTTCATTTTTTGATATTCAAGATTATATAATACCAATTTTCATTATATTTTGCTTTCTCATCTTTCTGCACAACCCAGCTACAAGTTTTAATTCATGGTTTCACTTTTTAAGGTGAAGCCTCCAACAAAAAAATGGAGGCATAGAAGTGTACCAATAATTTTTGGTTCTATAATATCACATTGAAGTCATTGTTACATAATAGACTAAGGGCGTCATATGAAACCTCAAAATTTCTTGTTCAGTTCATAGTCATGATAGTGGGCAAGCATGCGCATATTATATTAGTTTTGAAAGGATTTATGAAAAATTGTAACAATCACAACATTTTTTCAAAGTGTCTCACGCCACTTGAATGCTACAGAAATTAGTCTTGTCACCTTTTTGTATGTTCATCAGCGGGCAGGACAAAAAAGAATGGGCATCTATAAACAACGAACTGGCGAACTAGCGAACTGGCGAACTGAGATGATCGATTAATTATGTCTGGCCCGTAATATTTGGGGATACAATTTTTCAAAAGTTCTCAAGGACCTTGGAGCTGTGCGTCTTGTGGTGGAGTACAGGGTTCTGGGTTCGATCCTTCGCTCATTTGTGGTCAATAGCGGAAGTTCAAGTCAAAACTTGAAGAATCATAACCAAAAACTACACACAACCATTCGCTCCAAAGATGTTCAGAATTGAACCCACAACCATGCACTACGCCATACTGACAATAATAACAGTGCAAGAATCAAAGTATCTATACTACTAAATTACCTACCAAGAGGTGACGTGAGGTTGATATTCAGCGTAAATCATGAAATGAAGGATAGCCTCAAAGTAGGCCTACAGCTCCTAAGTGGTTGAGAATTTACTATGGGTCCCTTTTGAAAAGTTGTAGGGATTGGTCATATCTTCCTATTCCCAAATTATAGTAGGTATAGCATTAATTTTCAGCCCCTTTCAACAATAATCCATCTTATCGCAGTTAACCGGAAGTGTCCCTAGGCGTCAAACTTGCCATGAAGGATAGCCTCGAAGTAGTAGGCCTACAGCTCCTAAGTGCTTGAGAATTTACTATGGGTCCCTTTTGAAGAGTTGTAGGGATTGGTCCTATCTCCCTATTCCCAAATTATAGTAGGTATAGCGTTAATTTTCAGCCCCTTTTATAGCAATAATCCCACTCTATGCCTGTTTTCGGGAAGTGTCCCTGGGCGCCAAACTTGCCATGCAAAGAGAAAATTCCGGTGCAACTAATCGATCATTTCAGTTCGCCAGTTCGCTAGTTCGTCAGTTCGCTGTTTATAGATGCCCAAAAGAATGCTGATTTCTTTATTTCAAGCAACTAGCATCTAGATTTACGTTTTATTCAGTATACATTATAGCTTATTGTTACGCTGCCTAGCAGTTAGCGTAATAATTGTTGATGATTGCTTGGGAAGTGGTGCCATTTTCTCTTCAACAATTTTCTCTGAATCTCCCGCACCATTGCCTCCGGACCACCTCACCTATAGTCAAAGCTAAGTACACAATGAGTTACTGTTTTGCCCCTGATGTATGCTTGATGGGATTCGGAATATGCAGACACAGAAAGTATAGACTTATTCGTCTTGCTCTTCGCTCTCTAGTCTCATCGTATCATATGGTAGGCTATCCCCTTGGTTGACCTGATATGAACTACTGGCAAATCTGCATACATGTAATGAAACATTCCGCTTTAATTAGAACATGCGTCCACTAGGGCGCGGACAAGACGCGGAATGCAAAATTAGAAAATCCGCATTCATTCAGCAACCTCTCCGCATATTCTTGAAAGATTCCGTTCACTGTCTTTATCATTCCTATGACATTTCTGCACTTTCGTGAGAGGGCAAAATGCACAATAGTCATTGACGCGGAAAGAATGTCGAAGTGAATAATTTGCTTCTGCAACCCTTCCTGATGTTGTCGGCGCTCTCGTGGGCGCCACCCATTTGTGGACAATGTTCAGAACGTAGCAGACACGAATACTTTGAAGTAAACTTAACGCTGGGAAGCCAATGAGGAAAGTTGAAGTCATGTTTTCTGGGGGAATGTAGAAACAACGGAAGTCATTCTCTCATGTCTGTGTGGGCAATGTCATGAACAGAGTCGAGAATTCTTCAAGAGTCTCTGCGAATCGTGCTATTTATAGAGTGGTTTCGCAAATCCGACGAAACACGAAGTATGAAATACGAAACTGGACCTTCCATGACGTAATGCATTTCAGGAGATGGTCGGTAGGCCTATCACAAATATCACCTGCTGCAAGTCTTTTTACTATGACGTTAGGCCGGTAGAGTTACTGTGTATATTAAACTTTGAAATTTATCGCTCGTTTCCACTTTGTAGATAAGAAGCGGAAATTCAAAAATTCAAGATGCACCAAAACTCTTACCAAGTGCAACACGGCGCTAGTCATAACATTGCCGAAGATCAACATCTTATTAACAGCACCAAAATACTGGGACCGTACGGTTAAGGGGCCAGCATGTACTATGGTTTGGTCATGGGCCTTTTAAACTATATTGGCAAAACTTGGCACATGCTGGGCATGTAGCTTGGTTAGCAGTAGGCCTAAATGAGGCAAAATGGTCCTTCTGCACCAATTTTTATCATTAAATTGAGTATCATGTCAGTCGACATGGTTTGAGAGGCCAAAAAAATTGGCATAAGATCGAAAGGCTGTAATCGTTTCATGCCAATCATTCATTCTCACTCGACAGATATGTTCCCCAGCCGGGTCAGAAATATTTTTTGAGGATGCCATGAGGGCACTCACTGCCAATCCAGATGCCAAGGTGACGGTCCAATTAGTGACAGATGATAGCCAGATGATGTCACACACTTGGCTTTAAAAATGGTAAAGTGAAAAAAAATGTTAAGACCAAGAGACCTGTGCTACTTCTTACTTAAGGGCGAGCCAACGTTTTGAATTTTTGAAACGTGGCCAGGCGTTGTAAATAAAAGATGTCAAAATACCATAAAAGTACAAGATATATGACGGAAATGAAGGCACCTGCGGGGTCTATAAGTCAAAAGGAATTGAATGTCATAGTCATGTCATATAGTCACAGAATGATAAACAAATTGCTAACTATCGGGCTAGAACTGCATCAAATGCTCCATTTTGTGGTAAAGGTCAGAGGAGCCCACCAAAAAAGTTTCCTGGTTCTAGCTAACAGCGTTCAGGAGATATTGCCGAAAGGTTTTCACAAAGCGCCCCCTTCAGGCCAGAGTGTACAAGCAGCAGCGCTACGTTTCGGTCCAGAGATAGTTTTTACCATAGGGTACCTGTACACCAAATTTCAAGTTTGTAACCCAAGCGGTTTAGAAACGTGCCACCCCTGTTAACGACCACGACGGACGACGACGCCGACGACGACGACGGACGACACACCATGGGAAAAGCTCACCTCACATAGGTGAGCTAAAAAGCATCCATTATTCATTGGTCCGTCACTCGTACACTACCAGAAGCACTTCTCTACGTATCACTACTTAGCTTCTGGCATTGTGAGCGTAAATGCCAACTGTGTCCAGCTCACGTGTTTCGGTACGGATGGGGAGGAGAATCTGTCTGGTGCATTTTCTAAAGTCTTTTGGAGTGCTGACCACCGACGATGTGAACTACACTCCAAGTGAAACGTCAAGGAGAAACTTGCGGAGTTGAACGTTCCATCTAAGAGTAGAAAGATGTACCTAAATGAAAGGGTTCTTTTTCGGAACATTTCTCCCAACTAATTTTTCATTACCTTAGAGATGACTGATTTTCACAAAAATTTCAGATGTTATACTTTATTATATAAACTAGATAATCGCATATTTGAAAATTTGATATCAAGTGCGTTAATTAGGAAAACAAAGGACTTTTGCAAAATGTTCAAAATCAGCATGAAAATAGTAAAATCATTCCCTAACTTTTCCTGTACTGCACGGCTGTTTCAGGCTTTTGAATCCTTCCATCGAAATGGTTTCATAACCTTTTTAGGTTCTGGATGATGTAGTAACCTGTCTTACGTGTTTCATTAGGTGTTAGTCCGAACACTGCCACCTGTTGCTCATTTGCAGAACTGACGGACGCAACAAGAGTCAGATGAAGCCTATCGCGGGGGGGGGGGGGTCTATTTTGATTGGTCCGTCCATCTCCAAGGCCGTGTTATGCATATTCATTTAGTTCATTTTTAGATTCCGATACCACGGCAATCGTATCATTTGACAACGCTGCTCTCAGGCATTCTACTTGGGTTACTGATAAAACCCGAAACGAAGTGTCGAAATCATCAAATGAAACGAAATCACCGAAATGATCGAAATGATTTTCGGAACTGAAGTCTGGGGAATCCCAATGCAATACACGTGGATATAGCTATATCAATGCTGGAAGGGGCTCGAAAAACTCATACTTAGAGGCTTTGTGCACTATCCTGATGCAACGGATAGTTGAATTTCCGAAAATGACCTTGTGGGGGTCAGAATAAGGGTTTTGTTCTCATCATCACTGTACAACCCTACTTTCGTCAGGGAAAGTCCTTTACGGAATTCCCCCTTTTTCTTGATAGTCTGTGAGCACCATTTCCGCAATGACCGTTGTCCGCCAACCTCTCAGGACAAGCCTCTCGAATTAGCGCCCAGAATCGGTAAAAAAGACTTTTAATTAAACGTTTATGTTACCCTACCGTACCTACAATTTCCGTAGGATAACTAGCTGACGTCACTTCAATAAATCATCACTACACAGTAAGTTTTAGCAGATAAACTCACCACACAAACCAGGCTGCTGCTGATCTGTCATGTGTCTTCAGACGACATGTCAGAAATGCTGGCCTACATTCAACCACGCCGCCAACATCAGCTCAACTACGACTTCCCTTTGGACACAATTTAATATGGCTGCTGCTAGGTTCCGCCACTGAGCGTAAGCTTACAACACGGAAAACCAACATGCTTACCCAACGATTAGGGACAATTTCGCATGGGGGCAGAGGAAATACAGGAAGAACTAGAAATTGACTTGCGAGTCAATTTGAAGACCGCCTTTGAAAATTCACTGAATGGATTTTGTAAATATGTTAGGGCAATGGAAACTGATGATATTGGGACTGAACATGCGTCATTTACAGTGTAGGCCTACATTTATGATGTCTAGATGTACATGGCTTTACAGTACGATTGTGTGTTTCGCGGCAGCCAAGAGCAGGAGGTTATTGTTTTCAAAGTCAGGCCTAATAAATTTCACAATTGGTAAACTTGTCGGGTCATGACCATTTAAATGTTATTGATTTCAGACAAATGTGCGTGTCATTTTTCGCGAAATACGGGTAGGCCTCTACATCATGGCACCGGACCAAATTCATTTCGATCTCTGATTGGCCAGAGGACCTGAAACGTGGTGCGCGTGGCGTCACAGTTTGATCCGAGATGAGATGACGTCAGCGAAAACCCCGTTGCGGCGAGTGACGCTGCAGCGTCATGCTCGACGTCGTGGTGACGCTGCGTTCTTAGGCCCGACGTCATGGGTTGTTGACGTCATGGGCAAAGGTAAAATGCGTTAGGACAACAGACTTCATCTAATTAAACAGTTCATTGTTGGCGGATGACCCCCAAAATCAATAGGTTTCCGTGTAACATGCATATCCACAACTCCTGAAAGTTTCCCTTACGAAAAATTCCCATGTGTTATTTCTTTTTTTCACATGTGGGAATTATTTCACATACGTGAAATTTGCCGCTTTTCCCATGTGTGAAAAATTCCCATGTGGGATTTTTCTTGAAATCCCACATGTGAATCCTACACGTAAATCCTATGTTGGTCATATAAATCTTAGTTCACAGTTTTTTTGCTATTTTCTTCATCACCTGACTTCTGTCAGATGTAGAAGGAGAAGGCCAACATCAGGTGCAGCCTTTCATTATAAACAGTTTTCATCTTAGCCAATAGGCCGAGAAGGTTAACAGTTCTAGATGGTTGGGTGATATCAATGAATAGAAAAGTATCTTTTCTTTGGTACAGACAAAACCAATGTTATAAAACTATTGCCTTGACAATTCTGAAACATGAACAATCACAACTTCAATTTTTTGTCTCATATTTCAAATGGTAGTTAAGTAATTTTCTTATGCATTTGTTTTCATAAAAAATGGCATTGTTTATTAAATATTTGCAAATTATAACATAATTGCCAACCCCCCAGTTGTTCGCCGGTAAAAGCTTCATGTTTGACCTTGTAAATAAAACAAACTCGTCTACCTGCTTACCTGTCTATCTGTAGATTAACCAACACACTTATAAGGAAAGTTTGTCATATATTGCTTGTTATTTTCATTTTCAAAAGTAACTCCATAATCACATGTATTCCCATGTGTGAAAATGTAATTTTAAAATTCCCATGTGTGAAAATAAAAATAACACATGTAAAAAAATCACATGTGGTAATTTCGTAAGTAAAAAAGAAATTCCCACATGTGAAAAAAAATTCCCACGTGCGAAATAATCCCATGGAAATTTCGCATGTGGTAAATGAAAATTAACATATGGGAATCTGAAAATCACATGTGGGAAAATAAAATTCACATAATGCAAATGTTTTTACATATGTGAAGAGCCGTTTCTCATATGGGAATAGTCGTTTCACATATGTGAAAACAAAATCACACATGGGACTTTTTCGTAAGGGTTCATCGCGATACGTGGCGTATTTTTTGAGTTATCCTGCCGAAACCACAGATTGGAGGGAGAGAGAGAGAGAGAGAGAGAGAGAGGGAGAGAGAGAGAGAGAGAAATCCAGTGAAACCAATGAAGACCGCCACCTTGTGAGGTGGTGGCGGTCTTAATAATTAATTGTCAGTATAATTGTACAATTGTTTTGTTATATAAGAAATCACATTATTGCTATTTTGAAGGCTGTTTCGATCATTTCGGTGATTTCGTTTCATTTCGATGATTTCGACATTTCGTTTCGGGTTTTATCAGTGACCTTCTACTTGCTTAGGTTTCATCCAGCTACACTCGCAATCACGGTCTCTGTTCACTCTAGCCAGACAAACATTCTTTAGGCAAGGAAATCGCAATTTGTTATAACAATCCCGAAATTTTTTCCTCTCGAAAAGCCGATGCACAGCATCGCCATCTTTCATTTTGTCGTTACTGTTTGTGGTCACGTCCGTGATCCGATCAATGCTGATGACGTAGAACCAAAATCTGGTTCTTCGTTTACTCATCATCTGACTCTGTATTGCGTCCAGCATAGGCTAAAAATAGCAATACGAGTCAGACGTTCGGACTATTTAGGTATTACATCGTTAAAAGGCAATAAGAACGTTGCATCATTGCTTGCCCATTTGCATTTCAAATGACAAACATCGTACACAAAGGAAACTGCATAGCTTTCTTTTGTATATCTTAACGCACCGATATTAGAAATATCAGAAATAAGAAACTTTATTTGATGGCCGCATGCTTTAAACAAAATATCAGTGCACGCCTTCCTATCTTTCTATTTCCCAAATAACTATTTGTGAGGAAGCTGTTGTCGTCAGAAGAAGTTAAGTAGAAAACGAAGTAGAATGATACAGCATCCTGGTTGAATAAGTACCTACGGTGGCCCATAGAGCTCATTGATGAAAAATATTTACATTTGGAATTTTTGTTCAATTCGATATTTTTTTCTTGGGGGTTTGTAAAATTTTTAGAAGTTCCATCCGCGGTGAAAATATTTCCACCGCGGTGATAATATTCCCACCTAACCTGGTTCCCTGGGCTCCTACCGACGGTAGGAGCCCAGGTATCCACAACCGTCTATAAATAGCAGTGACGTCATCATTGGGAAAGCCCTGTCCAAAAGCGAAGTGCAAAACAGATGTATATGTGTGTATTACCTGTCAGAAATGAGTTCTCTGCTGCACGTTGTCAACAATGTCTGTAGAAAATGTACTCGCAATGGATAACTCAAATGTATTGTGACAATAATGCGCTATTGGCCACTTGCCTCCTCCCTATCTGTATATATCCTTCCATACTTTTCTACTCCTCTCTGTACATGTATATATTTCCCATTGCATTCCCTGTATGTTGTATTATTGTTTTACTATTGCACAATGCTGCAGTGTGTGTTTACCTTCTGGTATTTGTTTTAGCCAGTGATCTGCTGACCAATCAGCAATCACTGTGCCTCTGTGGATCCAGGTTGACTGTAAGGGTATGCCTGGATCCAGGTTGACTGAGAGGGTATATAAACCCTGAATCCCTTGGGAGAAGGCAGTTCTGCTCCCCCAGACTCACATCTCTAGGCAATACGCTGCCCAGGAGAACAAGTGGAAAACGGTATTCCAGGGATACGCCTCTGGGCCCGAAGTGAAGTGAACTGATGTAAGTGTTCATCTACAATTTGTATATATTTTTCTTTACTATATTTGAGCAGTAATACATGTTATATATCAAATATTTATACGTCTTGACTTAGTCTCTTTGGCCATAGAACTGCTGACTTTTGGTTTAACGTTACATTTCTGGTGTCAGAAGTGGGATTGGAAATTTTCTGTTCCAATCCTTTGATACGAATCTCACAACTCCAAAATTTGCGTGCTAAAATGCCGAACACTCGGAACAACCCCGAGCGTGAAGACATTCAGCAGACTGATGAAGAATCCACATCAGTACAGGGCTCTGGCCAAACTACTGCTACTTGTGGTGAACTCAACCCTGCACATGAGACGAACTATGAAAATAGTGAGTCTGAAGATGAAGTATTCATTGATAGCAGTTCTACATGTAAGTCCAAAGAAACTACGGGTGACTCGTTAAGTGATGGAATTGCAAACAGTGCTAATGTAAGTGATAGTTCAGAACTATCAACAACCAATGTCCAATCACTGGTCGGTATGTTTGAAAGAATGAGTGTAGATGTCAAATCTCAGACTAAGATTATTCAAAAGATTCAGCATGAATCAAAATCTGAAATGGGTAGAATCACAAACTTGGTAAGACAAACCAGTGCTGAAGTAAAATGTGCTATAAGAGAAAGTGTGGCTGTAGTACAACAGGCTCAAATTGATGAAAGTAGTGTGCTAAGAGAAACAATGAACAGTCAGCAACAATTATCCTCAGATATTAGTGACAAATTAGCAGAAAACGCGACCGAAATTAATGCTGGAACTAAGAAACTGCTCGCAGACCTCCTTGCCTCTCAAACTGAACAGTTTGAAGGAATAATCGCACAAAATACCAAGGGTCTAGCAGAGGCCATTGGCAGTGTCATTGGAAACATGAAAAATGAGATTATTCATGAGTTAACTGATAAAATAAGGTCAACAGCAACTCCCTCTAGCTCCGTCTTCACCACCACATGTAGTGAGTCTCGAGCTACCTCACCGCAGACACTCTCTGCACCAAAAGTTGTAGATAGATCTACAAAGACGAAGAAGTCAAAACATCTTGACCAGACAAGCTCGGAGAGTGATGATGAAGATGATCATCAGAGGTCGTCAGTGTCAAACTCGACCTCCAATAGCCAAAGTAACAGAATTGGCAAGCGGTTGAAACTTCCTTCCTTCACCGGAAAGGAGGATTGGGAGATTTGGTTCAACAGATTTTACGATGTAACCAATAGGTACGGTTTAAATGAGAATCAGAAGCTTGATGAGCTTCTACCAAGACTAGACGGTACGGCTGGCGAATTTGTCTTCGGACAGTTAACCAGTTCTGTTAGGAATGATTACAAGAAATTAGTCGCGGAACTCAGCAGCCGGTTCCGAAAAATTGAGTCGACCAAGACCTATGGACAGAAATTCGCCAGTAGACGGCAAAAGTCTAGTGAAACCCCAGAGACATATTGTGCCGAACTCAAGCGACTTTATGACAAGGCCTACCCTGGTAGGGCGCCTGAAGTAAGAGAAGAAGATCTCCTTAGGAGATTCTTTGACGGCTTGCTTGATACAAGCACAAAATTGCAAATTGAATTTTTCAAGACCCCAGAAACTGTAGACGAGGCTGTGTGTCTGGTTGTGAATTTTAATGAAACTCGCCAACGGTGTGGCACCTCCACCTCTGACAAATATTCTGATAACCAGAAACATCACTCCACATCTAATGGAAATGTTATTGTCTCAGAAGATGACAACTCTGATAGTAAAACATCAGAAAAGACAACTGCTAGAGTGACAAAAACAAATGCCCCTTCAAAGCAAAAAGGGAACAAAACGCCCTCAGATGACTCTAAGCACTCAAAAAACAAAGCAGAGAACACACCAGCTGTACTAACAGACCAGCAGGTAAACTTGATAAAGGAAACTATTGTTGCGGAATTAGGGAAAGCCACTAAGCAAACCCAACACCCTCAAGTAGGCCAAACGAGAAACTATAGGAATCACAGCAACAAAGCCAATCACAACATCAATCTAGGATTAGAAATAACAGTAGGCCAAATAACCAGCCTGACAACAGATCTTGTTGGAATTGTGGTATTGTAGGCCATGTGGCACAATTCTGTGAAACCTATCACCAACTTATTGCAAGCCAAGGTAATCACCAAAACAACACGCAAGGGAATAGTGGACAAGTCCAGAACTCGCAGAACATCCAAACAACACCAGCTACCCAAGCTACCAACGGACAGAATCAGTCAAACTGATTCAGGCTAACTCTGAGGCCGAGGTGTTAGCCAAGACTAGTGGAACTGCTGATTTATTGAGTGATAGCATATTAGAAACTGATGATGATCTGAATTTACATACAATCAGGCGTGAGAAACCCAGATGCAGCGGCATCTATCTTGAAGGCTCAGTTCAAGGTAAAGAAGTGTTATTTACCATTGGCACTGGAGCGACGAGGACATTTATGTCCAAGAGAGTATATGATAGTATTCCTATCAAAGAGAGGCCTGTATTGGTAAATTCAGACTCACGACCTATGACAGGTGCAGATGGAAAATTGATCTCTCGTTTTGGTAAAGCAGCATTTACTCTAGATTTAGGCCCACTTAAGATTGAAAGACCTATCATTGTTGCAGATATTGAGGATGAGATTCTCATCGGGGCTGACATACTCATCAGGGACCCGAGTGGACCTGCTGACTTGTTACTTAGTAAGAACATCATGATACTCCAAGGTGTTGAAATTCCGTTAATGAGAGTAGGTAATCCCTACAAGGCACGCCGAGTGGTGGCATCTGACCATTTCGTCATACCTGCCCTCAGCGAATGTGTGATAGATTGTTTTGTTGAAACTACTTCTGACAATAATCTTGGAGCTGGTTCGTGTATGTTGGTGGAAAACTGTAACTCGTTTACGGAAGGGACAGGTATGCTGGTGGCACCCTGTCTTGTAAATGTTACGAAGCAGCCGACCGTGAAAGTGCGCATCCTCAACCCATTCAAAAGTGCTAGGTCTGTAAAACAAGATATGGCTGTTGGTATTGCTGAAGGTGTAACCCCACCAACTCAGCTCATTGCTAAAGAAGAAAACCCTGACTTGACTGAAAATTTTGATAAAGCAAGAAGGCTGTGTGTAAACGTACCTGACAGCGATTTATCAAAATCACGACTCCCAAAGGCTAAGAGAAATAGCAGAGATAAAGCTAGGAAGGTCAGCTGTGTGCCTACGAATGAAGATACCTCAGAGGTACCCCCTCACCTAGTAGATCTGTTTGAGCGATCTGCTAAATCTCGTAGTGCTGCTCAGAGGTCACAAATCAAGAAACTTTTGATTGAGTATCAAGACATATTCTCGAAAGATGATAATGATGTTGGTCGCACTGATTTAGTAGAGCACAGAATTGAGACTGGCGACGCTAGGCCTGTGAAGCAGATACCTAGGCGTGTTCCTATTGCATTTCAAGGAGAAGAGAGAGACTGTATTGAGAAGCTTCTGCAGCAAGGGACTATCCAACCGTCAACCTCGCCATGGGCATCACCTTTGGTGCTTGTCCATAAGAAAGACGGCTCGGTACGAACTTGCGTTGACTACAGGATTCTCAATACCAAAACCCTTGTTGACTCCTACCCAAAGCCACGGGTTGCGGATTGTTTAGACGCCCTCTCTGGTTCATCAGTATTCTCAACAATGGACATCACGTCGGCCTTCAATAACGTGCCTGTCCACCCTGATGATATCCCGAAAACAGCTTTCTGTAGCAAATACGGACTGTTTGAGTATAAATATATGCCATTTGGGTTGGTGAATAGTGGTGCGACATTTCAGCGTCTTATTGAACTGGTATTAGGCTCTATGCAATGGTATGTGATAAACCTTGGAAACAGTGAAACCTTGAAAACAGTCAGAAAACCTTGAAAACACTGGCAAAATTGCTAAAAACACTAAAATAAATCAATAAGAATTCAAGCTGATTAATCGTACTGTCATGTTTGTAAATTAGCAGTTTGAATGCATCCCTAAATAATGAAAATGAAAAATACCAGATGACACCACTCTGGTTGGTCTGGATTCCATGTTTTCAGTAACCCAATTTCTTACCTCGTCCCATGCAAAGGCCTAAAGTTCTGGTCTCAATCCACTGGCACTGTTCAGTGATGGACCAAGGTACAATGTACATGTACTTTTGACAAGAATTCAACATTGCCCTTTTACTGTAGAAATGCAATCATAATCATATCAAGAGGCCTTATTCATGATGAAATGCAAAGGAAAACAGAAATGTCAGACTGTCAAATCCATCGTCTGCTAATACCAGTGTTGTCTGCATCAGCATGGAGGCTGAGGCGGTTGACCTCAAAAGACGGTGGCTTATAGATTGTTTTTCTTCCGAGGATGGCCTAGGCCTAATTTAGTTTGGATCTGACATGTGTCACTGCATACCAGCACTCCCAATCTGGATACCAGGCTCAATTTATTATTGGCTAGGACTAAAAAGTGAAATATCTAATGGCACTGCGTACACTCGTTCCAAGGTTTTCTGACTGTTTTCAAGGTTTCACTGTTTCCAAGGTTTATCACATACCCTATGCAATGGCATTCTGCGGTGTTGTATATGGATGACATAACCTGTCATACCCAGGGTTTTGACCAACATTTGGAGTATCTCAAAGAGGTGTTTGAACGAATCCGTGCTGCTGGTTTGAAACTGAAACCCAAAAAGTGTGCACTCTTCCAATCCAAGGTAGCCTTTCTGGGTCATGTTGTTGACGGGGAAGGAATCCGACCTAACCCTGACAACATCCAGAAAATGCTTAATTGGCCAACCCCAACAAACCAAACAGAAGTTAGGGGTATATTAGGACTTGCTAGTTACTATAGACGGTTCATAAAGTCATTCTCATCAGTGGTGAAATGTCTCACCGAACTTACGACAAAGGAAAAGGAATTTGAATGGACCAATGAGTGCCAGGAAGCGTTTGACACCATCAAACGACTTCTCACAAGTCCGCCAGTTATGGCTTACCCCAAGCCTGGCTGTCCGTACATACTCGACACTGATGCCAGCAACTATGCAATAGGTGCTGTCATATCTCAAGTCCAAGACGGTGTTGAGCGAGTGATTGCACATGGCTCCAGGACACTCAATAAGTCTGAAAAACGGTATTGTGTAACAGACAAGGAACTACTTGCAGTAAAGTATTTCATAGAGTACTACAAGTACTACCTTCTTGGCCAGCACTTTACTGTTAGATCAGATCACCAGGCATTAAAATGGCTCTTTAGTTTGAAAGAGCCAAAGGACAGGATAGCTCGATGGATCGAGGTATTATCACAATACTCGTTCTCAATTGAGTACCGTCGTGGTGAACGCCATGGTAACGCAGATGGACTCTCCAGATGTCCAAATCCACGCAACTGTTCTTGCCCTGAGAGTGAAGTTACACTCGAATGTGGTCCATGCAAGAAATGCCAGAAACGTGCTAGTGACATGTTGAGCTCTTGGTATGAGGACCCGACCCGCCGAGTAACTCTAAGATCGGAGAAGGTCCAAGCACCAACCTTACCTCTGTCAGATACCATGACAATGTTGCAGTCTAAACAAATGGCTGACCCAGACATAGCGCCAGTAATGAAATGGCTTAGTGAAGGTGAGCGCCCATACGGAAATGTGGTCTGTTCTTCAAGTCCAACAACCCGCCACTACTGGAATTATTGGAACAGTCTAACCATTATTGACGGAGTTCTCTACAGAAAATTCCTGAAGCGAGATGGCACAGATACCTGTTATTTCCAGTTTATTGTTCCGAGGAGCATGCGCCATGAGATTCTGCACCTAAGTCACACCGCATTGCTTGCTGGTCATTTAGCTAATCTTCTATTGGTATGGAGTTAGAGAAGATGTAGGAATTTGGATTGCCAAGTGCGATTCCTGTGCATCTATCAAACCTCCTCACAAAGCCCCACACGTGCACCTCTAGGCTCTATGCCAGTGGGTGGTACATTAGACAGACTATCCACCGATATTCTCGGCCCGCTTCCAGAATCTGAGAAAGGGAACAAGTACATACTTGTGGTTTCAGACCATTTTACGAAATGGGTTGAAGTCTTTCCAGTCCCTGATCAGACAGCAACAACTTGTGCCAGGATTATCCTTAATGAGGTCATCGCACGATTCGGTTGCCCTATTGATCTGCACAGCGATCAAGGGCGGAATTATGAGTCCAAAGTCTTTGCTGAACTCTGCAGATTGCTTGAAATTCGTAAGACTCGAACAGCAAGCGGGAACGCCAAATGCAATGGCCAGACAGAAAGGTTTAATCGTACTTTGGTTCGCATGATTAAGGCATACCTGAAAGGCGAACAGACTAAATGGGATGAGAACCTTGGCTGTCTTGCAGCAGCATATAGGGCAACCCCCCACGAATCAACAGGATTCAGCCCTAACCTGATTATGTTAGGTCGAGAGGTGCGATTACCAGCCGAAGTGATGTTCGGGACTGGTAAGAACCACCTAGATGAGGAGATATCCTCGTATGGAAACTATGTCTCAAAACTGCGTGATTGCCTGCATAAGGCACATGATGTGACACGAACTCATCTGCAGAAAGCAGCAGAGTATAGGAAAAGTCATTACGATGCGAAATGCTCGCTAACGAAGTATCAGAGAGGTAGCCTGGTATGGGTACTCTCTGATAACACCCAACAGCATATTGCATCAAAGCTTAGATGTCCTTATGAAGGACCGTATCTGGTCATTGAAAAGCTCAATGATCTTGATTATCGAATCCAACTCGATGCAAAAGGGAAGAATAGAATCCTCCACCACAACCGTCTCAAACCTTATCAAGGCACAGTTTACTTACCTTGGGCAAAACAAGCTTTGAATGCCACAAAACACCTAATAAACGTAATTACTAATGACTCATTTCCCACTCACTGACAAACTTACACCTATACTTTTTACCTCCGTCTTAACTGAAAGTTTTGTCACCCTTGCAATTTCACCACTTAATCAGTCACTAGATATTTTGATGTGTGTGCGATTTATAAGATGCAACTTGTCTTCTTTAGGAAATAAATCAAGGATCATCTTTTACTTTGAGGAATTGAAAGCAATTTTTTTTACCACTGCTGTCATTCCACCGTTGTGTATCGTTAGTAACTGCATGTGCACTGCAGCCTAGCAAGGGGTGATGAGCGGAATTCATAACTCAGTGATTCTAGTGGGTATGCACGATTCGTGCCTGGGCCTACTCTTATGATTGTTTATTTGTATCTGTGATTGTATTAATGGTGAATGAGCTTGCGGCATTGGCAAATGACTCACTATTCCCTATTCCCTTTTCAGATGGAAAAGCACGAATGTACCAAGTGCGGACACACGGATGTCCTTCATGGGGTGATAAATCATGTTATCAAAGCCCATTTGCAACCCTCGCAGGTACCGTTCTATTGTATGAAGTGTGCTGCAAGACTTAAGACCCGGAACAATGCGTTACGTCATCTTCAACGATTTCACAGAGAAGATTTTCATCAGCCGATTAGAAAGGTTTTTGCTGGGCAGCTGGTCGATTGGACCTCTGCTCAGACTTCCACATTTACGAGACCAGTGGTGATATCGTCTCACCAACAGCCACAACAACAACAAGATAGGCCTGGGACACCACCCCAACCAACTGTTAAACGTCAGAAGACACCCTCGCCAATGAGCTCTCCATTTATACCAGTGACCCCTGGAAAAAATTGGTCACCAATCTTTGACGACTATAAAGTTATGGAATCACCTAAGATCCACATTGGTTCACCAGCTAATAAGCTCCCTTCACCAGTTTGTGCATCAGTGACTGTTCAACTGACACCAAAATTACCCTCTAAGGCATCAACACCACGGAGAAATTTATCGACAGTGATGAGGGATTTGTTTGACTCCTCATCACTCATGAGTACCCCGTCACAGAAGAATGTTACTCAGCAGGACGTCAGGACCGTGAGCATGGCTGAGCACTCTCAACCACAGAGTCATGACTTTTATCAATTTATCGTCATTGACTCTGATGTATCATGGCCGCCATACTGCAGAGACTACTTATTTTCAGTGGTCATGTGATCTCATCTGGTCATGTGACAAACACGATGGCCGGAAAACGTCAAGCAAACGTTATAAAGTAGATCACCAAAAACACCGAAAAACCTGCTATAAACACCGGTTTAATGCCTGTTTAATGATGGAATAAATATATTCATCAGCTTTGTACACGATGTATGTTGAATTACAAGCAAAATTGTCGTCGTTTCAAGGAACTATTCAACATGCGGATGCAACTTGGATGTTAGTCGGTCAAGCTTCTCACTTCCGGCGCAGTGTGGTAGAATTCACCGCTGTATCGCTGCGCAAGATGGCGCCCATAATACAGTCGAGATATGTACGGAGGCCGTCGGAAATTGCCGAAGTACATACGAAGATGACGTCGATTGCATGGCTGAGGTGCTCGGTCAGTTGACCAAAGCGATCCAAGATCAGACTACAGCGATTAATGCAAACACGGAGATGTTGACGAAGCTGAGGGGTTCTAGAACTGGACGCTTATCGAAATTGGAGTAGTGCGGAAGGATTTCTTTGTGTTTAAGGACTTGTTCATTTTGAGGACTCATGGATTTCTTATTTTTGGACTTGTGTATTTCATAGTGTGAAATGTGTTTGGACTTGCATATTTTCATTAAGGATTCTTTAGGACTTGTGTACTTCATAGTGTTGAACGTGTTTGCACTTGCATTTGGATTCATACGGATCGGTTTAATTCTTTGTGAGTGTACATTTGGTTATCGTCAGTGATAGGTGTCGATTTGTTCATTGATAATGTTTAAAATTTTATCTCATCATCCAAGTGTAGATTATTAGTAAGTAGTAGTAAGTATTTTTCAATTGTACTTTATTTTGATGTTTGTAACTTTGTATATATCATATGTATCATTGTTTTTGAACTTAATTTTGGTTGATGAGGACATCAACACTTCTTTTGAGGGGGCAGTGTGACAATAATGCGCTATTGGCCACTTCTTGCCTCCTCCCTATCTGTATATATCCTTCCATACTTTTCTACTCCTCTCTGTACATGTATATATTTCCCATTGCATTCCCTGTATGTTGTATTATTGTTTTACTATTGCACAATGCTGCAGTGTGTGTTTACCTTCTGGTATTTGTTTTAGCCAGTGATCTGCTGACCAATCAGCAATCACTGTGCCTCTGTGGATCCAGGTTGACTGTAAGGGTATGCCTGGATCCAGGTTGACTGAGAGGGTATATAAACCCTGAATCCCTTGGGAGAAGGCAGTTCTGCTCCCCCAGACTCACATCTCTAGGCAATACGCTGCCCAGGATAACAAGTGGAAAACGGTATTCCAGGGATACGCCTCTGGGCCCGAAGTGAAGTGAATTGATGTAAGTGTTCATCTACAATTTGTATATATTTTTCTTTACTATATTTGAGCAGTAATACATGTTATATATCAAATATTTATACGTCTTGACTTAGTCTCTTTGGCCATATAGAACTGCTGACTTTTGGTTTAACGTTACAATATCGTCGATATACTTGTAGTTTTCCATGATTTTAATGTCTGAACTGGCCCAAAGCGAAGATCTTAAATTTGAAATTTAACTCTGTATGCGATTCATTTAGGCACTCGATTCACTCCAAAATTAGTCAGAGCTTAATCGTTAATTAGAAATTTCAATTTCCACTTCATTAGAAATGTTACAACTATTCTAAAACGTACTAATGATAACAAAATTTTTATATCCCAATCAACCTGATTTACACTACGTTTAATCGACACTCAGAATCAACGGCTTCCCACCTGCCGGAATTCCGGCAGGTAGTCTGAGTTGCGGATACCTGGGCTTCGACACGAATCGTCAGCCAGCGCCACCGTCGGACGCCCAGGGAACCAGGTTAATTCCCACCG